>JACTOM010000212.1:451538-482777 GCA_015832385.1 Elymnias hypermnestra | reverse complement strand
GTTACGAGGGTTCCTTCGCGCCCTGATCCGAGAAGAACCCACAACAAACTCAGTCGAGTATTTTTTTTACCATCATCATTACAATAACAAATTAGTTTACTATATTTTAATTAAAATTAGAGCAATTCGTTCACTCCCAGGCGTTTCTATCGTCTAGGTAATCTTGCAACTTATAATACGATTTTTCTATCAACTTTCTTTTAACAAAGACTTTGAATTTATTAATTGACATCTTTAGAACGTCTTGTGGGAGTTTATTATAGAAACGTATACAGTTACCCCTAAATGAGTTGTTAATCTTATGTAGCCCACTAGAATTTATAACAAGTTTGTTTTGGTTTCGTAAGTTATATGATGTACATTCACTCTTTTTACATAGCATATACAACACACATCTTGTAACTCTTATTAAATCATCAACAACGAAGTCGCTTCCGCTGTCTTCGCTTAGATCTTTTAAACTAGTCAACAGATTTTAATGCAGATTTCATATTGTAGTAAAGAAAATCCGAGAAATTCAATGATTTGTAATGTGATGTCGTAACAAACATTTTTGTGCGCTTAAATCGCAAACCTGGATAAACCTCACGAGCTAGATCAAATTAATGTTCTACAGAATGAGATGCTGTGGGTTATCCTTTAGAGATATAAGTTTATCTCTAAAGGACGTTTATCTCTAAAGGATAACCTACACCAACCATTTTCGTCTTTTACATATTACAAAAAATATCTGATATTTACCAAACTATTTTACTCGAGGTACACGTTTTTTTCTCTATCCTTTTAATGTTTTCTGCACAATATTTTATCATAAAGTTCACTTTTTTATGTAGCAACTCGGTTTTGCTTATAACTTGCCATAACCATAGCTTCCTACCTGTCTAGAAGTAAATAAATAAGAAAATTTCCTTACCTTTCTTTCTCGGGAATTGAATTCAGAACCTCTGCTAATAAAGTGATCACACTCATCATTACAGCAGCAAGGCCTTCGTCGTAGTTGCTATAATGATGAGTGTGCTCATTCTACGATAATTTTTTCAGTTAGTATACAAACTTGACTACAGTCTCACCTGCTGGTAACCGATAACCCAATGTAAGAAGCACGTTAATTAATCTCTTATGATTTCTACATAACATCGTACTGGAATACAATTTTCTACTTAACGATACGTCTTCGTTTCTAACGCCGTAAAACTAAATAGAAAAAGTTATTTTTTAAATGTGTCGCTTGAAAATGCTTTTACGAACTAAGTGGCGACTCACTGGCTGTGCCAGAATACCCACTAAAATCCAGCGGCACCCTCGTCAACCTTTGATGACATTGTCAGAGGTCCGCTTGCATATTCTCTCTGACAAGCCTAATTGCGGCCGGCAAAGTAGATCACGGGTTCAAACTGGAGCTAAAAGACGTTCGTAACGACACCTCCTTTCTCCTAGCCTCCTCCTTTGGAGAAGAGGGGTCTGGTGCTCTTTCTATCTCTCTATCCATCGCCTCCTTAAACGAAATGTTAGCCTCGCAGGCAACTGCACTCCAGGCCGCCTCACTGCCAAGCATTGCGCCTATTATACTTGACAATAAGAGATCCCCGCCCATCAACGCCACTAAAACATGCCGCTGTGGTGCCCAAGCTGGAAATTCCGCCAATGTGTGGGCTGCCGTATCAACAGCTGCACCACACTGATGGCAAATAGGTGACTCTTCCAGCCGCGCAATCTGATGCAGGTATTTACCGAAACAACCATGTCCCGTCAACATCTGCACCAGTCTGAAGGCGTCCCGTGCCGTCTAGAAAGCCATTGACTCAGGCGGGGACGAATCGCTTCCACCGTAACCACATCCGCACTTGGGGACTCCAGATTCTTCGAACTTTATCTGCGTCAAAACGCTCACTTTCAGTCCTCACGGCAACTCTGCACTAGTAAGTTGCCGCAAGAACCTGCGCCTGAAGCTCCCATTACCCTGCCTCTAATCAAACCCAGGACCTCAACTAGCGAAAAGATTACTCAAACTAGCCAAATGCCAGCGAAGCAGTAGAGAAATACAACCGCAACTATGGTGTGTACTCGAAAATATTTCATTAATATGCAACAGTCTAATTCCCATAACTACAGGCGAATTGCTTAAAATTGAATTCTTCACACTGGAGTCGTCTTTCCGCGTTACATCATTGTTTCATAACAAGCCGAATATTTCCCACAAATATTGTATATCATCGCTAATCGGTTCACCGTTTATTTAATCGCCAGTGGTTTATGTAACGGATTTATATTTACTTATAAAATTTTATTTAACTTTAAATAAAAAAGTTATATACCAGTCTGAATATGAGAAGAGGTGCCAGGTTTACTTTGCAAAAGTTTTATGAATTATTTGCCTCATTGGTCTAGTGGTTAGCATGTTCGACTACAGACATGAGGTCCTGGGTTCGAGTCCCAGGTCGGGCCGATTCGTAATCGATATTGAGTTTTCTATTAAGATTTTCTCAATATTTGCCCAAAGTTGGGAAGTTGGCGGTGTGATCCACCCCCGTGCCTCGGAGAGCACATTATGCCGTCGGTCCTGCGCCTGATCTCTCTCCGGTCGTGTCGGATTTCCGTCTCACCGGACTATGAGAGTGAAGGAATAGAGAGTGCACTTGTGTACTATGCCTGCCAATCCGCAGTGGAGCAGCGTGATGGGTCTATGCTCTAAAAACCCTCTCTCATATGAGGGAGGAGGCCTGTGCCCAGCAGTGGGACGTTAATGGGCTGTTACTTACTAATGAATTATTTATAAAAATTTTTGTTATATGAACGAGTTTTTAACAGTTAAATCTTTTCATAAGACCTTTTGCATGTGTAACTTGTCTGCACAAAACACTATATCCTTCTCTTCTGTGTGCTTAAATACAGAACATTATTTCCTCTGATAAAAGCATCACCATATTTGTTTTTGAGTTGTCCATTGACATACTCAGTTTGTTCCAGAGCAATGTTCATCGAGGCATGCGAGGACTCCTCTATAGTCGACTCCGCTGTTAAGCTTCACGACTTCACGACGACAGGTCATCCGTGGATTTGTTGAATGAACGAAGACAGAGCTTCTTTGCGACTCAATGTTCAATTCTAATACTTATTATAATAAAATAAAAAAATTACATTTTTAAAGCAAATAACTGACGTAGTATAGACCACAACACCGGTTTCACTTTAAGGTTTACTTACTTTTGCACCTTTAAATCGTCAGTAGTTTGTCCGTTACCTAAAACAAACACCAGTTCGAGAAGTTGATTCCGCTGAGAAGAAAGAGACATAATACTTCTTAAAACTATATATCTTAATAAAAAAGCGAATGCTCAGCCCATCAAATGATTTCTGAACCTACCTCACCCTAAAATATGTCATTACAAGTATGTTTTTATTTCTTGTACAATAATTGTGTGAGGGTAAAGTGTAAGGCACACAACGGAGCAGCCATAGCCAATATGGCGATACTCAAGGCTCACAAAAGCTGTTTCACTTGCATCGTGGTTTCATAAAACCACACAATATGTTTAGTAGAGTAATCATATTACTTCGAAGATATATAAATAAGGAAAAATAACTTTGAACAATAAGTGGTCTTATCACTTCAAAGCTATAGGTAAGTAGGTAGTATGAATAAAATTACAAGCTCGACAAATCATACACCGAAAGTTTCCTCTACCTATTGGTACCTTCTTCACTCTATTGGTGAAATTCACTAAAAAAACGACTCAGTAGTTTATGCATTTATCGGGAACAGATAGACAAATGTAACCTTGTGCTTTGTTTTACATACATGTCGGAGAGCAGGTGTCTGTGGAACGCTGGCGCCATCTGTCTATCGGCGTGGGACAGAGTCAATGGTGGCAGTCTGGCGGGAGTCTCTCGGTTGTTCTCGGGTAGCGCTCCGCCGGAGCGGTCGACTGTTGTAATTGTCGCATCCCTATTATTGCTAAAGAGTTTGTGTAAATTGATATCGGGTACATTAAATGATTGAACATTTTAACCCGAATTAATTAATAAAGTGTTTGATTGCACCAACATTCCCCACGAACGCCCACAGTATAGAAATTATGGATGCCATTAATAACGATGTTGGCGGAGAATCCTACGCCCCTATGCTTTATGCTCTCCTTCTCTCTTATCCTCCGTCATATATATCAACTAGAGGTCTTAAAGTAACAAATGGACAGACGGCCCGCCAGCCGCAGTACTTCTTAAACCTCTTATATCTTCTAAGGTATTAATTTAAATGAAATGCCGTTAAAAGCAGTTTTGGTCTATATAAAATAAACAACGTATGTTATATATTAAATTGTATTATAAATAATACTGTATTGTATAAAATAGCGTGGTAAACAACACATCTTTTTATTACAAAAAGTAAAAGATAAAGATGGTTACTGTGGGTTATTTTTTACAGATAAATATATACCGTCCTGGACTTTTTTATAAATCTTTTGAAGATGTACAATTCCTTAGTATATTATTTTGATCTATCCCTTAAGGTTTAGGTAGTGTTAGCGATTTAAGCGCAGAATAATGTTTGTTACGACATCACATTACAAATCTTTGAATTTATCAGCTTTTCTGTACAGTAATATCTATATATTATACATATAAACCTTCCTCTTGAATCAGTCTATCTATTGCTGAAAACTGCATTAAAATTCGTTGAGTAGTTTAAAAGGTCTTAACGAACAGAAAGTAGAAGAAACTTCATTTTATACGATGTAAAGATACAACTGTATATCGCTAATGTTTTGACATCTACAAATTCGACATGAACATCGATTACAAAACAACACTATTCGATTATCGATTAGTTTATATGCAAATAATGGAATTGGCCAACATGATTGGATTTTAATTATGGCTTTATACAAATACCATTGTGTTATTGCGTATTTTTACGTTGCTATTGTATTTTGTAATAATAAACAAGTAAATTCAATTTATTATTTCGACTTTTCGTTACAAATTCAATTCAATTGATGATAGCTAGCCGTGAAAACTATTTATGACGAATACAATACTGATTTACTGCTTCGTTTGCAAAACTTTCGGATTCGATTGCCGGAAGGGCAAATTTAGGAAATTATATACGAGGAGTTAGGAGACCGCTTCATAAAACGGAGACAGATAAGAGTACTAATGACGCTCCATCATGTTAGCATAGCTAAATGAATTGAAAATTTCATAAGAAATACATAGCATCACGCCTTATTTCCATAGGAGTAGGCAGAGACCACGTCCTTCCACTTGCCACTTTTAGCATATCTCCTTCGCTTCTTTCATGCTCATGAAACCTTTCATACAAGTGAGTCGGTTTAGAATACTCTTGACTTGGCCCTTATTTAAAATGTCCTGGATTTCGCCCAGGAACGATCGCTTTGGTCTTCCCATTTCAACTTTCGCACTCACTCTTGACTCATAAATCCTTTTTGTCAGTCTCTTTTCATTCATTCTCTCTACATGCCCAAACCATCTAAGCATACCTTTCTCAATTTTAGTCACTACGTCTTCTTTTATACCACCACGTTCTCTTATCACACTATTTCTCACTCTGTCACTCAGTTTTAATCCACTCATGCTTCTCAACGCTCTCAACTCTACCGCATTTATTTGACTTTTGTGCTTCTTCTGCCATAACTTTCACTACCATACATAAGTGTTGGCACCAACACTCCAGCATACACACCCAGTCTGGCCCTTTGAGCTACCATCTGGCTATTCAAAAAGGCGTGCAGAGCACCATTTACCATATTCCCTTCATTCACTCTCCTTTCAATATCGCTTTCACGTGTTCCATCTTTTGTAAATTTAGAACCCAAGTATACAAATTCTTTCACCTCTTCCACTTGTTCCCCATCTATCAAAATATTGCCATCCATCTTCGATTTATTTCTTTCAAAAAGCATAACTTTCGTTTTGTTTACATTCACATTCGAACAAGTCTGTCGACAGGAAACCACTCCGTGTACGCCCCGTTTATTCTGACACAAGCCCTAGAACTCTCATAGAGAGACTTCAATGCTTGGATCAGACTACCGTTATAACGTTGACCACAGCTCATTCCTCCACTCGATCATTCAATTTAATAAGGCTTCAGTATCATCGTAGTTAAGCATCTTTAACCACTTTGCTACTGTCCTTTTACAGTCATAGCAGTTAACAGGATAGATTTTTAGTACTTTATTTATTTTATTATACAGGTCAGCCGATTGTTTGCCATGCTGACGGTAGGCGAAGGAAGTCCTCACTCTGTATTCGCATTTAAATCTATAAATACAAATGTATTATTAAATTATTCAAAAAGTGAAATGACATTCGCCATTACAACTTCGCGGTCATTTTTTAATAGCGTTTCATTTCACGCATCGATAGTTTTAATAATCCCGATACGTTTCTGCATCATTACGTTCCGTCCATTGATTGAATCTTACACTAAAACCTTTTTGCGTTTTTGTCGTACGTTGCAACTTTACCGTTTAACTTATTTTGTCGCGGGTTGGGCAAACAAGATCGCTGAACTTGGCAATAGCTATTGTATCTTTTTACGCGGTTAGACCAGTTTTTGCTAGTCGAAAGAAGGATTTACTAAAGATAGTGAAATTGTAAACAAATCTAAAATCATGATTGTAAAAGGGTTTGTCTTGGACGTATATAAGATAATTATATCTAGTAGCAGTTAGACATGCTTTTTTAATAAAATTATGAATTTAAGTGTGACTGCCTCATTGGTCTAGTAGCATGTTCTATCAGACTTGTGGTCTTTAGAGTACTAGCTGAAAGAAATCTGATCATGAGCAGAAACATGGAGCGCTGTCATATATACTGATGCAGGTGTTCACCGAACACGGCTGTTTCGGGAAGTGCTTACATCAGATTGCTGGCCGAGAGAAATCCCCTATTTGCCATGAGTGTGGTGTTTCCGTGGACACGGCACACCATACCATGGTGGAATGCCCAGCGTGGGGCCCTCAGCGGCATCTACTGGTATCACTGATTGGAGTTGACCTCTGGCTGGCCTGCATAGTAAGTGCGATGGTCGCCAGCGAAGCAGACTGTTATCTCGTTAAAGAAGGCTCGTGAGAGAGAGAGGGAGTTGGCTCCTGACACCCCTGCCATTCGTCGCAAGTTTGGGGGCAGAAGACGCGGCTTTGCGCGCCCCCTCCCACTGACTTGAACCTTGATTCGGCTTCATCCGGGACACCATATTGGATTGCGCAAGCGAGCCGCTGGTGTCTCACTTTACGATGACTAGGGCCCGCTGGGTTTTAGTGGGTATTCTGCTAGACAGTGAGTCCCACATTCTCGACTAGTCGGAGTGCTTGTTTTCCACATTCTTATTGGGCGGTGTGCCTAAAAGCATTTCCCAGCGATAAAAAAAATGATCGATTACAGACATGAGGGTTTCAGTCCTGGACGGGCGAATTAATGAGATATTGGGTTTTCTATCAAGGTTTTCTCAATATTAGCCCTTTATTGTGTAATTGTAGGTGTGCTTCACCGTCTACTTCTGCTTTTTAAACCCTTATACCTTGTAAGATGTTACTTTATTGAAATGCCGTCAAAAGCAGTTTTGATCTACATGAATGCATTATAATTAATACTGTATTGTATAAAATAACTTTGTAAGTAACACATATTTTTGTATAATATGTGAAAGATAAAAATGTTTACAGTAGGTTATCCTGTACAGACAGATACCGCCGCGGACGTTTAATCGATTTTTTTAAGATGTACAATTTCGTTAGACATTAATTTGATCTATCTCGTAAGGTTAAGCCAACGATTGCGATTTAACCGCTGTTGTTGCTGAGAACAGACAGCGGAAGCCACACATTTTAGTCTAAGCTCTAAAAACCCTCTCTCCTATGGGTGAGGAAGCCTTTGCCCAGCTGTGGGACGTTTATAGACTGCTACTTACCTTGTGAATTTAAAATATGTGTAGTATTCCATCGGACAGACAACATAGTGTAATGTTATGACACACGACTACAGACTAGCTACTAATTCAAAATGTCATAAAACTTCTTAGACTTCCGGATTAGGGAACAGTCCAAGAGAGAATGTGGCCTAGACGAAGGTTTCATTTCCCACATCCCTCTCAATTGTCCCAAAATTTCCCATTCCATTTATGATCTACTCCCTTCACATATCCCTCGTCCTATAAATGTAGAGTAAGTAAGTAAGTATGTAGAGTTAAGCTGTAAAATAATTGTTTATTATTAGTCATATGTTTAATATTTCTGCATGTTGTGTTGTCCCTTTTAAATTTTTAACCGAACATTTTACCTTCGTGTTTTCTCCTTTAAACATGACACTGGCGAGATAATTTATGCCCAATTGGCACACCTGAAAGCCATTTAACAAAGAAGAAGAAGAAAACTTCTTAGCCTTTTGGTTTTCATTTTTTAAACTTGCAGCGGATGCCACTTGATATTAATACAGTTGTTTTTTTTTAATTATTAATTCACTAACTTCACATCGTCGTCGTCGCTTCAACCGATGGACGTCCACTGCTGGACATAGGTCTCACGAAATGATGCCCACAAGACCCGATCTTGTGCCGCCTGGCTCCAGCGGCTACCGGCGATCCTCCTTATATCGTCGGTCCACCTTGTGGGGGGTCTTCCTACACTGCGTCGTCCAGTGCGGAGTCGCCATTCCAGCACTTTCCGACCCCAACGTCCATCGGTTCGTCGGGCTATGTGCCCCGCCCATTGCCACTTCAGGTTCGCGATACGTAGGGCTATGTCGGTGACTTTGGTTCTGCTACGGATCTCCTCATTTCTGATTTAATCGCGTAGAGAAACTCCGAGCATAGCCCTCTCCATCGCACGCTGAGTGACTCTGAGCTTTCGAATAAGGCCCATAGTCAGCGACCACGTTTCCGATCCGGAACTTCACATATGTTATGAAAACACTTTACAATGTCATCTATGGAAAGCTCAATTATAAAGTTTTAAGATTTTTTTCTAGGTAATGAGTACATGCTACATCTAGCATGTATTATTAAAACTCATTATCTACTTGTTTTAATGGAAGAGCAGATTTATCCTTAAAAGGCAAATGCTTATTTAAATATGGTAATAAGACATGAGTAAATCCGACACAAGAAATGAAGAATTTATGAGGAAATGTATCCGTAATCCAGCCACTTGTCAGACAACTAATAGGTAAGGTAATCGGAACTCCGTTTCCCATTGCTTTCTTATAGTGATGTACGTACATACGATTGCAGAGGCAAAGAGCAATCACAAATATAAACATAGACATAGCATCACTCCTCAATTCCATAGGGGTAGGCAGAGACAACATCCTTCCACTTGCCACGATCCTTGCATATCTCTTTCGCTTCTTTCATTCTCATTAAACCTTTCATACAGGTTCGTCGATTTAGAGTACTCTTGACCTGGCCGTTATTTAAAATGTCCTGGATTTGGTCCAGGAACGTTAGCCTTGGTCTTCCCCTTCCAACTTTCGCATTCACTCTTGACTCATAAATACGTTTTCTCTGTCTTCTTTCATTCATTCTCTCTACATGCCCAAACCATCTAAGCATACCTTTCTCAATTTTAGTCACTACGTCTTCTTTTATACCACAACGTTCTCTTTTCACACTTTACAAATATATGCATCACTATCTTTTTAAGTCATTATGACATAAACAGAAATATGACATATCTATTTAGCTTCTCGGTAACTGTCGGAACAAAATATAGAGATAACACCAGACAGTAGAAAAAACAAAAATAAATTAATTACAAAGTGACCGTTACTAACAGTGCTTGTGTCGCGTCGAAAGTCGTTAAGTTTTTTGGTGGACATTTATAAACTGTGAGGGTTTAAGTAAATAAGTAAACTTAGTTAAACACATTAGGGTACATTTTTTTTTGATGATATTAGTGATGTGAATAACAATGAAAACCGTTGAGCTAAGTTTTATTTTTTAAGCTAAATACAAGACGGACTTTCACTATTTCAAAGTTTAGCGCAACATGACGCTAAGCCAGTCTTAATTTAATAAAGAAAAGATTATATTGTATAGTTTAAATATTAGCAAAGATTGAAATCATAATATTTGGCAGTGTTCCATGAACGTTTAACTCCCTAGAGCCACAAGCGGGGCAATCGATGCGACACATAAACGCCAGTGCGGGACGGGGCAGGCAACGTTTATTGCCGCTAAAAGGCGCGGGCACATTACGAGGGCCAATAAAACGCCGCCGGACAATCTAAGGGACAAGCAAATTATTATTTTTTTATTTTATATATCTTTATTGCACACATTCTGAAACAATATAATTTACAAAAATAATATCATACAGATTAACAATTTAGCACGAAAGTGTACAAAGGCGGCCTTATTGCTATAAGCCATCTTTTAATTAATAAAGAATTTGCATTTATTCAAATCAAATCAAAATATCTTTATTCAAGTAGGCATATTACAGCACTTTTGAATCGTCAAATTATATTTTTTTTCCACACTCTGATTCTAATATACATCTGATGACGGTACTCAAGATCGGCTTAAAATCTAAAGTTACGAGGGTTCCTTCGCGCCCTGATCCGAGAAGAACCCACAACAAACTCAGTCGGGTTTTTTTTTTTACCATCATCATTACAATAACAAATTAGTTTACTATATTTTAATTAAAATTAGAGCAATTTGTTCACTCCCAAGCGTTTCTATCGTCTAGGTAATCTTGCAACTTATAATACGATTTTTCTATCAACTTTCTTTTAACAAAGACTTTGAATTTATTAATTGACATCTTTAGAACGTCTTGTGGGAGTTTATTATAGAAACGTATACAGTTACCCTTAAATGAGTTGTTAATCTTATGCAGCCTACTAGAATTTATAACAAGTTTGTTTTGGTTTCGTAAGTTATATGATGTACATTCACTCTTTTTATTAAAAGAGTCAATGTTTTTATGTACATACAACAAGTTTTCTAATATGTATACGCAGTGAACTGTCATTATGTTAACTGCCTTGAATTTGTTTCTTAGCGACTCTTTATTTATTTTAATACTATAAACAAACTGTTTCATTAATTTGCATGTACCTTTAGGTACAGTAGCGAGGTAGTTTCACGAGAAATAATGTGTATATTGATTTTTATTATCTATGAGGCAAACAGACAATCCTATTGATGATCAGCCCATCACTACGCATCCACTTCATAACCAAATAAGTACGAAACTCGTCGGAATGTGATTAGCACTTGGAGCACGTCAACAAAAACTTTCGCTTATTCACGTAACTCAACTATTTTCACTGGCATACACCATATTCGCTAATTTGTTTTGCACTATTTAGATTTATGGATATTTACCAGTTTTTCTTGAAAATAGTTTCATAAAACGAGGCATCTGTATGTTATTATAACAATTTTTTATTGCTGACAAGTTAGCTAAAATGGAAGCGCTTTAATCTAGTAAGAGGCAATTTATCTCTAATACTATCTACACAGCATCGTATTGGAACACAAATCCATTGGCTTGCTGATAAGCCTTTGCTGGTAAGATAGTAATTAGTCACGACCGAAGTCTCCCATCAGTCCAGAGTCAGACAAATAAGAGAATACAATTTCCTATATTCTCCCTACCAAGGAACATACCAAAGATGCAACCTCTGATAGCAAAGCAAGTACTCGCACTACTGTACCAGCTAGGCCTTCTAAATTTCTTTATTCAACTAAACCTTAACAATACCTTTCCATCACCAAATCTTTCAATATACGGCTGAAATGATGTTGAAGAACTTAAAATCTATGGTTACGAGGGTTCCTGCCTTTTGAAAAGAACCCGTAATAAGCTCAGACGGTTATCCATTTGTATATGATCATCATTCAAGCATACATACATAGCATCACGCCTCATTCGCATAACGGCATCCTTGCATATCTCCTTCGCTTCTTTCATTCTCATTAAACCTTTCATAAAAGTTCGTCGCTTTAGAATACTCTTGACCTGGCCCTTATTTAAAATGTCCTGCATTTAGTCCAGGAACGTTCGCCTTGGTCTTCCCCTTCCAACTTTCCCATTCAATCTTGACTCATAAATCCTTCTTGTCAGCCTCCTTTCATTCATTATCTCAACATGTCCAAACCATCTAAGCATACCTTTCTCAATTTTATTCACCACATCTTCTTTTATAGCACAAGTTTCTCATCATAAAAATATACATCATTCATTTACTTAGAACGTTGTGGTATAAAAGAANTCGTGGCAAGTGGAAGGATGTTGTCTCTGCCTACCCCGAAGGGAATGAGGCGTGATGGTATGTATGTATGTATTTACTTAGATATATATTGTAAGTGTTTAATCTTACTGTCATATTCCTTATGTGATAAACGCAAACGTTTCTATATTTATAATCAAATTGACTTGTATAATGTTTATTTATCCAATAAACAATAGGCTATATAGCAAAACAAGATACACTCCTTTCTTTTGCGATGATGTTATGCATATTTTATTTATCAAAACATACACAAGCCCTAGTTAAGACATTCTTAGTACGATAACTCTACGTTGAACGACTAGAACAACAGTTTATTCAAGTGATGACGTGACATATCTTGAAATTGGTGTTAGCTTACTTAGAATGACATCTTGAATACTAGCCAAAGTTTTATTAACATCAAATTCACGTCATGAGAAATTTATTATATGGTACAAGCCAAGCAGTGAAATTTAAATGGCTTTGTCCTTCGTTTATACCAGTATCCTCAGGGGTTCCCCAGGGCTCGCAACTTGGTCCACTGTGCTTTTATTTATTTATCAACGATATTAGGAGGGTATTAACACATAACTTGTCTACTTTTATACGCTGATGATATGAAAATTTTTAGAACAATTTCAAGTCCTTTTGCAAGATGATCCGGACAAGAATATGTTATAATTGCAATGTCTTGAATGAAGCTGTGAAACGGAAAGGAATGAAAGTGAATGTAAACAAAACGCAAGTTATGATTTTTGACAGAGTTGAATTTATGATGAATGACAATATTTTGAGAGATTTGGAACAATTGGAAAAGGTGAAAGATGTTACATGGGAAAGTGATATTGAAAGCGAATGCAGGGTATATGGTAAATGGTGCTCTGCACACCTTTATGAATAGTCAGATGATTTCTCAAAGGGGATAAATGTAATGTTATATCAGTGTCACGTTACCTCGATCGCATTTAACTATACTTTATATAACAATTTTTTTGTGACCGTGGTGAGAGACCTAGGTATATATCTTAATAATTAACTATCTTTAGTTATCAAGTGAAATTTATAACGGCTAAGGCTTACCACATGCTTGGATTCATAATGAGAATATGACCTCAGCACCTTTAGTTTTATATCTGCTGAGACCTTACCTGTTATTGCTCCACTCGTTGATATTCGGAGACTAAGAGATCGACTATTCTACTACTATATAAGTTATTTAATAAAATTCAGTTGCCCAAATTTCCGTACACGCCGCTCAAGAAAATGTTTGCCTTTTTTTTGTTAAGATGGGAAAAAAATCCTCGTCGGATACCGGGACGCCGCGGGGACTTCACCGGTTATGCCGGACTCCTACCGGCTAAAAACGAGCCGCCATCCTACGCACTGTCACAATTGGCGACGCGACAGGTTAGCTCTAGAGTAAAACTTAGCACGCCGCCGTAACTCCCCTTGAGGGGCCCCTACCTTGATCCTAAGGATCGAGCTACCTATGTGGCAGCGCGAAGGCGCGTCGCCTGACAACCTACGGAGCCTCGCTAATGGGACGACGGCCTCTACGGTCCGCCGTCCCAGTGCTAAGGGGGAAGACGGCGGTCGCGAGCCACACGTCGTCGCCTCCCGACGCCGCTCCGCGGCCTCCGTCAGCGTCATCACCTCGTCGCTAAAGGAAGCGACCGCATTCCAACACTCCTTCCGCTCCACCATCGCTCTCACGACGGTGGGCAGAGACAGGTCGGTCGACCCCAATACGGCCAATAGGGCAGATCTCTGTCAGATATATATTGTCTTAAGTGCATTTAACTCACAGTGCTCTGAATAAAGCTTTCTTTCTTTCTTTTTTTTTTTTTTATCCCAACTGGGGCACACCGCAAGCGTGTGCTCCGCCGTGTTAACGGCGGACTCACACTCGTGGCATTCCTCAGTGGGCTCCCTACGGGCCATCCGGCATAGATACCTCCCGAAGCACCCCGATCTGGGACAAGTGACCACGAGACACCCACTGACCAAGGAGCAGAGACATGGCCTCGATCGTCGACCGCCTAGCGCTCGGTTCTCTCAACCGGTCCCGCCACTCAGATTGTAGGACCGTCTGCGCCTGGCACAGCCATCCCCTGGAAAGAAATGTTTGCCTAGCCCAGCCTATGTCAAAACGAATTTTGCTACTAACACATTTATCTTTAAAGCTTCTAGCCAGTACAATGCAAGATTTTAAGATGTTGATCTATTTGCATACTGTTCAGAATTTAAGAAGCAAGTATTTTGCTAGTTAATAATTTTTTTTGTCACTTAAGCTGTTTATTAATAGTGAAAACTTCACGAATTCGTAAAGAGTGAGTGGTATTTCGCTTGTTAATATATGTATATTACGTATACCCGGATACTATATAATATTAACAAAACAATTAACTACAATAAATAAATAATAACATGGTAAAGGTCGTGTTTTACTGACTCATACACCCTGTCAGATTATCACGAAAATAATATTTTTAACGCATATAAATGTTAAATGCGATGCACCAGAGTCACGAAGTCTAACAGCCATGTTGACGTAATGATGCGGGTGAGTAAACTCCTGGCTTCAATTCCTGGTATACTTTAAATGATTAAAACTTGATTGTAATCTCATCTAAAGGTTATATCGTAACATGCCGTAACGTATTCTTTTAAAAACATTAAAAGATATCCCCACCGAAGTAATACCATATAATTAATACACATAGACTCTTACACCGACAGACATGCATACCTTACTCTTCACCCAATAGATATGGGGGCAAGTAGGCAATCCAGATGCCGACATAAGTCCATGTAAGATTGAGCAGGCGGACGAAAGTACCCCCTCATCGCGCCCAACTCTCCTCTAACTTTCCGTTAGAGACATGAGCCACAGCCTCTCCCTCCCTCGACATTACTTTCTTCTGCAATACATACTCACAAAAGGAGGCAAATACCATCTATCTCGTTTCGTTGCCGACTATAACAGCAACTATGGTCGGTAGCGAAAGATCGTCCAGTGTCGTGGCACCATCACGTGCTAGCTTCTACTTTTTCTTGAAATGCTTCTCCCACTAGCCTAGGTTGGCAGTCAGTTCAGCATATCTTGAACCTATCTCTTTCGAGCTAGGATAGTTGGGCGGCACTCGCAATCCCAGTTCTTTCTCTGATGTTGCAAATCCATGATTTTTTTCCTAGCGACTTTGCCCATCATTATTATTTGAAGAAGTCCGTACCTCTAGTGCTAAATGACGTGCCCGAGACAGGATACTTTCCTTAACTTAACAGTCTGCAAAATTGACTCGTTGCAAAACTTTTCCGTCGGATAACTTCGGAGTCCAGCTTTTGCCAACATGCGTCTGTATGCCTACATCTCTAATGTTTCAATACGGATTTCTGACGTCTTCTTTTACTGTCCAAAACTCGTCCGTAAAGAAGAATGAACCTGATGTAACATTTTAGGTGACACGCGACGGAATTTTTAATTTACGACAACAGAAAAATATTGATCGCTCTTCCAAGCCTCATTAACACACGTATATAGGCTTTCGTCCGCCACGGTTAAGTCCAGCTAAACAAATCCTTTAATATTGCACAATTAAAACAAAAACAGAGAGTATGAATCAGTAATTACAAGGGCGGAAGATAATCCTTAGCTCCGAAGGTTACCATCAATACAATGGGTGCCGGCAGTTGATTATTTTCTAGATTCGATTCCTATCGCATGTATTGTTTCGAACAATGCAAGAATTCGCCGATTGGTGGAGGAAACGCGAGAAAGCATGCTTTAGGCTTAGATCGTACTGGGATCGTTTCTATTGCCTGAAAGTGCCTAGGTTCAGAGAAGAAGAGTCCTTTTGGATGGGATCTTAATAGAAAGGTGGAAGGAGGATCTCGCAGCCCCAATAGCGGGTGTAGCCATTGTGGAGGTGATCTGTCCCTATCTGGAAGAATGCCTATCCAGAAGATGTGGATCGCTTTCCTACAGTGCTGACCACACAAGGATGTTTGCACGCGGTCAATTATTGGCTGTGAAGAATCGGCTACCTGCCACAAGTGTGATGCTTCCATAGATTCGGCGCACCATACATTGGCAGTAATGACGATCTAGGGCCCCAGTAGCGGGCGGGGTCATAGTAGGGGCCATCTGCCCTCATCTAGACAAATGGCTGGGCAGAAAGCACGGATCGCTCTGCTACAGGTTGGTACAGGTGCTTACCAGTCATGGTTGCTTCGGCAAATACCTGTACCTAACCGTGTTGGCTGTGAGCCGTCGGCCAGATGTCACGAATGTGGTGCGTCGTCAGTAATAGCCCACTACACTATGGCAGAATGTGAAATATGCGAGCTCTGCGACTCATTATCGTCGTTGCTGATCGGCACACCTCTCACTGGCAAGTATTATAGGAGCAATACTTATCAGTGAGCAGGCCTGGAGAGCGGTTGCCTTCTTTAGCGAGATCGTCATCTCGCTTAAGGAAGCACGGCAAAGGGAGAGGGTTAATGCTGCAGAAACACTCCAGCTCCGGCGAAGGGGTGCAGGAAACATGAGGCGGAGGCTCATACACCTCCTCCTATCTAATATATGTGTGCTGCAACCGAGGGTCCAGAGAGGAATGCCTTAACGAACCTCTGGCTCCCCACTCATGGTTGATGGCGGCCCCGTTGGGTTTTAGTGGGTATTGCGATTTTGTACCCTCGCGGAATCCCATACTCCCAAACCCATTAGTCGGGGTGCGTATATCCGGAGTGCCAGAGTTCAAAGGTGTCGAGGGGTTTCCCCTGGGTTTTAGCGGGTATTCTGACTTGTCAGTGATTCCCATACCCCGTGCATCAAACCATTTCCCAGCGTTAAAAAAAACATAGTTAACTGCTATAACACAATGTCGACAACGTCGATCATACTCGAAATTTTCATAGTGAAGGTAAAATTTACATATTTTTAAAAG
The DNA here is from genome assembly GCA_015832385.1 of Elymnias hypermnestra. Classification (NCBI taxonomy): domain Eukaryota; kingdom Metazoa; phylum Arthropoda; class Insecta; order Lepidoptera; family Nymphalidae; genus Elymnias; species Elymnias hypermnestra. The sequence goes on along the minus strand of JACTOM010000212.1, from coordinate 465,585 downwards.
AATGATATGTATTGCTGCTCTAATAAACACCAAGCTTAACAAGATAACAGCAAATCATACAAATTCCGCTACGTGACGTCTCTAGACGTATAAATTTAATATTTATGTTTTTAACTAAATTTCAAATAATATGAACAGTTATGTAGAAATACTGTCTGTTTCAGTTAGGTTGTATTATATACCAATTATGTATTAAAACAATCTGGAATCCACAAAAAAATCATCAAAATCGAACCAGCCATTTGAGAGGACTTCAGTGATGTCACAACGTACACATATTGTCCGTGTCAAGTAGTATTTGACATGATACAATAGTTCTGTATCAACTCGAGCAATCAAACATATAAGCATCTATTTTCAGTCATAATGTGTATTATCTATTTTGCTTCTCGGTAATAAAAGTCATAACATTTGGTAGGTCTTCATGAACATTTAAGTCTCAAGAGCTACCTTGGCGTCATTCGACGCATAAAGGTCCATGTGGGGCAGGCGACGGTTATTTCCGATATAAAGTGCGGGCAAACTACGGGATAAGAATCAATACAAGGTTAAGGGTAATTTCACTTGTTCCCTATAAGGTGGTAGAGATAAATAATTGCGATGACTTAAAGACCCATTATGCAAAAGGGAACTGAAGTTGAGTTACCGTGCTTTTTCAAAATAAGTCTAAATATATACAATACATACGTATCAAAGTCATCATTCTAGATCTTCACTTCGCAAGTATTGTAATGATAGTGCAGTTGAAGCCTTAAGTGCATTGACTTCAAGGTTTTTAAACATATAAAATACACTGTTGTTTTTACGTCTCAGTACAAAGATAAAAATGTTTCAAGTCTTTGCAAAGAGTGATGCCATTTGGCCGTGTCTAACTTTGTTAAGCTGAAATTTGTGTCGCAGAAAAACAAATGTTACTTAAACACTTCTTACAATATTATACAAAGCATTGTTCGGATTCGGATTTTGTATAAACACGAAAAATATTAGCAACCTAATACTATTATACTATCACACAAGTAAAATAAATGCGGTAGAGATGAGAGTGTTGAGTAAAGTATGTGTGGATTAAAACTGAGTGACAGAGTAAGAAATAGTGTGATAAGAGAACGTTATGGTATAAAAGAAGACGTAGTGACTAAAATCGAGAAAGGTATGCTTAGATGGTTTGGGCATGTAGAGAGAATGAGTGAAAGGAGACTGACAAAAAGGATTTATGAGACAAGAGTGAATGCGAAAGTTGGAAGGGGAAGACCAAGGCGAACGTTCATGGACCAAACCCAGGACATTTTAAATAAGGGCCAGGTCAATAGGTCTCTGCCTATGGGAATAATGCGTGATGCTATGTATGTATCGTTGTAAATATGGTAAGTGGGTAAATCAACTCGGTCACTACGGTCTGTCTTGTCATCGTAGTTCTGGTCATCTTCCGAGACACGCCGGCATCAACGACATCATCAGAAGGACTTTTGTCACCATTAACGTGCCGGTTATTCACGAGCCGAATGGAATTGCACGTGATGATGGTAAGAGACCTGATGGTATGTCGTTGATGCCTTGAAAAAAAGGAAGGTCGTTGGTGTGGGATGCTACATGTGTTGATACGGTTGCACCATCTCACATTGACGCTGCCTCCAAATCAGCGGGCACGGTGGCGTCATTAGTTGAAAACGCCAAGAAGCGCAAATATGAGAGCCTTGGTTTAGAATACATATTTGTGCCTTATGGCGTTGAGACATTGGGACCGTGGGCTCCTGAGGCTAATTGTGACCCTAAGGCCGGGTGGTACTTCGGACAGCGTATAAGTATCGCTGTCCAAAGAGGTAACGCTGCCAGCCTTATGGGCACCCATACATTTGCTTCTGACGGCGCATTTTAATTGCATTTATTTTTACTGTATTAATGGTAAGGTTCGATATAATGTTATAATGGTTTATTGTAATTATTATTATTTATTTATTTCTAAAGTCAAGCAAAATAACAAAGTTGCTCAATAGCCCTCATACTAATATTATTATATTATATTATATCAGATTTAAGAAAGTCAAGGAAAATTTCAGACTTGAAAAAAAGGAGGTTATCAATTCGTCTGTTTTTTTTTTGTTTGTTACCGTATAACTTTCGACTGGGTAATCCGATCTTGATGATTCTTTTTTTATATGAGAGGTAGTGCTTGTGGTAGGATCCGATACTTCTTTGGCCCAGTTCTGATGATGGCATCCATGAGAAAACTGTTCAAGTCTTAAATTTGCATTAAGCATGTGCGCGACAAATGGACGAATAACTCAAGATCACGTCAACCGATTTCCATGATCTCCATCTATTTTTATTGGACAATGTAACGGAACTCTTCAATTTTTAGGAGCAGATTAATGATACTCGGCAGGATCTTTTAAAGGTTATTCGGGTATTTGAGTCACCTACCGTAACGTCGGTATGGTCAAGTGATTGTCGTAGTTAAATATGAGGATCAAGGGAACTCCTCAACGGCTTACAGTAAGGGTGCGATTTTTGGCAAAATACATAACTGTCTGTAATCAAATGGCAATGAGCTTACGTACTTAGTGTATTATGTGTGAAGCGGTGGTAGCCGAGTGGGGGGGGGGGGATTTTGCGTGTTAGTGATAGCTCAATGAATGTAAAAGACTGTTGATAGCGGCGTGGGAGAAGCTCATATGAGCAACACGTTTTCAGATTCACTAAAAATAAATAAAAATTTTTGAAAAAAAAACCGCCTTCAAAACAAACTATTCCAATCTAATTAATTTGCTCTAAAAAGTAAAAAATTGCGTATTTTTTTTAGAGTCCATCGTATTCTTATATTTGGAGCCTATTTGTTAAAAGTTTTATATATACTTATTCATATTTCCTGTTGATTTATTATGTAGAAACATAAGGTTATCGATTGAATCTATTTCTCCTATTAGTTATGAAGCGAACGTGAAAGGCGAACCAGCAATTAGTAATCTGCACGAATCTTGGTTAAACGACCGTGAATAATTATACTCGCAAGGTATATTAGAAACTCTCTCTTAACAATAACAGAAATTGCAAATACATATACATAACAGCACTAACTGATCCCCGCGGTTTTGAACACGTAATTCCTTTTTCTCGTCAATTAAAAGTCCTTATAACAAAAAGAGAAACAAATCAAAATCGGTTCAGTACTACATTGACAACATAATGACGTTTTTTAAAACTCTGATATCTTCGAAGATATCTATTTTAATGAAGTGCTGTTAATGGCAGTTTTGATCTACATGAAATATACAAAGTATATAATATTTAATTGGATAAGGAATAATACTATATTATATGAAATGGCTTGGTAAATAACATATTTTTTTGTAATATGAAAAAGATAAAAATGGTAACTGTGGGTTATCCTTTGGAGATAAATATATACCATCCCGGACAAATTTATAGATCTTTTTAAGATATACAATTCCGTAGAAAATTGATTTGATTTAAAGGGTAAGGTTGAGCAAGTGATTACGATTTAATCTCACAAAAATGTTATTACATCACGTTACAATTCTTTAAATTTGTTGGGTTTTTGTACTATAATATGTATGTATTATACATATAAGGCTTCCTCTTGAATCACTCTATCTATTGCTGAAAACTGCATTAATATATGTTGAGTAGTTTGAAAGATATGACAGCGGAAGCTTCTCTATATAAAAATGAAGTATTATTCTAGGATAGTCTTGTAAATAAGGCATCTCAATATCGTGAGAATATATCAGGTACATCGTATATTATCTATTCATTCATCAAAAAGATGTTACGTCAAAGATAACAGTGTATTTTAAAAAGTAAAATCTCGTGGTGCGGTTCAACGTAGCGTCGGAATTGATACGACGCCATAACAGACAATGTGACTATAAAAAACCGGCTGCTTCTGTTGTATAAGAGGAAAGTGTGTAGGCGTTTTTCTAAATACGAGACCGGCCAATATAAAATGAAGAAAGTGCGACGAATGGTGACCACAATGTCTCTTAATCTATTTTTGCTGAAGACCCTTATAATGAAAGTATTGAGTAACAAGTCTGTAAATCAAATCAAAATCAAAATCAAAAATATTTTTATTCAAGTAGGCATATTACAGCACTTTTGAATCGTCAAATTATATTTTTTTTCCACACTCTGATTCTAATATACATCTGATGACGGTACTCAAGATCGGCTTAAAATCTAAAGTTACGAGGGTTCCTTCGCGCCCTGATCCGAGAAGAACCCACAACAAACTCAGTCGGGTTTTTTTTTTTACCATCATCATTACAATAACAAATTAGTTTACTATATTTTAATTAAAATTAGAGCAATTTGTTCACTCCCAAGCGTTTCTATCGTCTAGGTAATCTTGCAACTTATAATACGATTTTTCTATCAACTTTCTTTTAACAAAGACTTTGAATTTATTAATTGACATCTTTAGAACGTCTTGTGGGAGTTTATTATAGAAACGTATACAGTTACCCTTGAATGAGTTGTTAATCTTATGCAGCCTACTAGAATTTATAACAAGTTTGTTTTGGTTTCGTAAGTTATATGATGTACATTCACTCTTTTTATTAAGAGTCAATGTTTTTTGTACAGTATTGACATATTCGTTTACCTTGGTCTATCAACTACAGATTAAAGCAGAAGATGATTATGCTGGCCCTCGGGTTTCCTTAGGGATATACTAAGTCCCCAGAGGCATGCTTTGACGTCTTTGGTCGGAGGGAATCTTAGTAGAGAAAGTATTGTTGGCGCAATGCTCAATAGCGAAAGAAAGTGAAGGACAATGGCCACCTTCTGTTACTTCCCTGAGAGAAGACACTATAGACGCTTCTCATCTCCGGCCCTACGTTTCTAAGATTCCCAGTGGGAGTATCAGGGTAGATTGCGTCAACCGATCCTCTGGTACCCCTCTAAAGAATGGGGAATATCGCTGGGTTTTAATGGGTATTCAGGCTTACTGCCAGCAAGTTCCACACTCCCGTTTAGATTTTGTCTGAACGGGGTGTAAGTAAAGTAAACCCTCCTCACTCATATAAGGGAGGGTTTTTAGAGCATTGATCCACCACGCTGTTGCACTGCGTATTGGCAGGCATAGTACACAAGTATACTCTCTATTCCTTCACTCTCATAGTCTGACGTGACGGCAATCCGACTCGCGGAGAGAGATCAGGCGCAAGACCAATGGCTTAACGGCTCCGAGGCACAGGGGTGGATCACACCGCCAAATTTTGACCAACTTCGGGAAAATATTGAGATAGTCTTAATCGAAAACTCGATACCGATTTCCAATTGGCCCGACCCGGTACTCGAACCCAGGACTTCATGTCTGTAGTCGAACATGCTAACCTCTAGTCCAATGAGGCAGTTGAACAGGGTTACGTTGGTATCGTAGAAATCTGGTTTCAATTATTTAAAAAAAATTAAAGAATTTTCGATTCTGTATTTCTTTGTAATGACATACCTCAAGTCTTTCTAATCATTAAGAATTCTCCACGTCCAACTGCTCGAACAGTTTAATGTGTCTTTGTTTTCTAAAACTATCTCAGTGAATGCTCGTCAAACCTTGGAGTCAAGTTGCAAAGATCACAATTACTATTTGCATTTCGTTGCTAACGAAAGTTTCGCTATACAAAGATAATAGCTCAGACACCACAAATAATGTATATCTACCAACTTACGTTACGTATTTAATTTGTATGCCTAATGGCGACACTAAAATGTACCAATACCACCTTTATAGATCCTGATTTATAGATTTTGATTTATATTTAAGCTAATTATAGTTTTTCGTGTGATTGACATATATATATATGACGGAGAATAAGAAAGAAGGAGAGCATAAAGCATTGGGTTCTCCGCCGACATCGTCATTAATGGCATCCATAATGTCTATACTGTGGGCGTTCATGGGTACTGTTGGTGCAATCAAACACATAATGTTCAATCACTTAATGTTCTCGATATTAATTTACACAAACTCATTTAAAATAATAGCCAGGGACGCGACAGTTTCATCCAGTCGATCGCTCGGGTAGACTATCACTCGGGAACTCGTCCGCTGTTGGCTCACGATGCATGACTCTGTCCCACGCCAGCGACAGATGGCGCCAACGTTCCACATACTAGTGCGGTAGTTTGTGGAGCGCTTGGACCATCGATCTATCGGCGTGGGACAGAGCCAATGGTGACAATCCTGTGAGCGTCTCTCGGCAGTTCTCGAGTGGCGGTCGGCCGGAGCGGTCGACTATTGAAACTGTAGCGTTCCTAATATTTTTAATGAGTTTGTGTAAGTTGATAACGGGAACATTCAGTGATTGAACATTATAATCTGAGTTAATTCGCTGATTATAATCAGCTGAATCCCAACAATCACTTAGCGGTGTTCCTTTTTTCGGCATCACATTTTCCTGCGGCTACTTTACTTGTTTTACGTTAGAATACACATGTAATCATTTTAACTGTAGTTAAGTGTGGTGTAAAAAATAAAAGGTTAATTAATAAAGTGTTTGATTGCACCAACATTACCCTTGAGCGCCCACAGTATGGAAATTATGGATACCATTAATGACGATGTCGGCGGAGAACCCTACGTCCCTATGCTTTATCCTCTCCTTTCCTCTTATTCTCCGATATGTAAATATTCATTTTATGACATATATGCTCACTAAGAACCAGTTATTTCATATTCCCACGGACTCGGGACTTATCAGCGCAAAGCGATCACCCGCTGAAGAATGGGTTTACACATATTCCTATGCGAATTGGTTATCAAAGCGCAACAAGAACATTCAATGGTATGTTAATTTAGCACTCCTCTTCTGCGACTTATTTATCATCAGGCATTGATGAGCAGTTTTTTCTTTCTGGAACTAATTCTGACTCGACTCAGATTAGTCGCTTTATGGTGTATTTCATTCCTTCGATTCTTAATGTCACACAAAACTTTTTTTAAGACAAGAGAAGAAATCTAAGTCATCACAGACAACTTGTTATTTCACTGAGGGAGGACGATGCGGAGGCTTTTTTACTAAAGCTTAGACGGTTGGGATTTAGGAGGCGTAGATTTACGCTTCTCCTGCTTCCTCCTTAAGTTTCCCAGAGGAATATTCCGGAGTACCAGGGTAGATTGCGTTGAAGTTGAAGTGAACTTGAGTTTAATTTGAAAATTTTGATTGGTTAGGGGGCGGGGTTAGAATGATGACTCACTGCATTCTTAAAGCAAACAAACTGTAGTGGTGGCCCAGTACCATAATTAATTGAAATTTCCTAGTAAAAGATGTTTTTATAAAATCTCTTTCATAGTTTGCTAAATTATTTTTGTGTCGTGCCTTCTCCTGATTCGTGACAACAGTAATTTTAACCTTTTTATTTTTTGAAGTAACTAATAAACCGTTACACTTTTAACTCTAGAACCTGTTGATATGTGTTAGTTTATAAGTTTACGATGGGGCTGGCGTGTATTATTAAAAATACAAAAGCCCTTTAAAAACAAAAAAAAAACTCTAGAACCAATTTTTGATAATGTAGTTTTACAGCCACAAGGGATTCCAGAGGTGCTGACTCCTACGATGACCAGATCCGGAGGATCTCGCCGACAGAGCTCTGATAGAAAAATGGAGGGAAGATCTTGGGTCTTCACTGCGGGTATAGTCACGGTGGTGGCGATCCGACCTCACCTGGACAATTGGCTCACCAGGGGGACGGATCTCTTTCCTACCGTCGGTCGGTGCAGTTGCTTGCCGGTCATGGTTGCTTCGGCAAGTACTTGCACCAGGTCGTTGGCCGTGAGGAAACGCCCGCCTGTCATGAGTGTGGTGTGCTCCTGTAGATACGGCGCACCATACCCTGGCGGAGTGCCCAGCGTGGGCACCCCAGCGGCATATCTTATTGTCGCTGGTTAGAGGAGATCTTTCACTGAAGAGCGTAATTGGGGTAATGCTCGCCAGTGAAGTTAGGTGGAGGGCGGTTGCCTTCTTTTGCGAGACCGACATCTCGCTGAAGGAGGCAAATGAGAGGCTAGCAATAGGCTAGAGCTCTCCCTCGCCGTCGGAGAAGGCCTGGTGGCAGAAGTCGCACTTATGCACTTCATGCTTCAATCTATTGAGTGGTAGATCCTCATAGTCGGTACCATCCGGGTCACTAGAGTGGAATGCAGTTAGGGAATCTCTAGTGATTTCACTCATGGATGGGGAGCGATCCTCAGGGTTTTAGTTAGTATTCTGTTATCAGTCCCACACTCCCGATGGAATTAGTCTTTCATCGAAATGCGTAAAGGCATTTCCCAGCGCAAAAAAAGCCTTTTTGTCTTCACTGAAACCAATTCGCAGAAGATTAAAAAAAATGAATAGTCTATTTTTTAAATCAGCTATATAAACATAGATAGATAGAATCTAAGTGGGATTACATACACAATGAGATGCAAGGATGCTGCCTACACGAGTTATTAACTACCACCGGTACCTCAAGGTTGCTAGTAAACGTCGAGTGATTCATTGCTGACAAGATGCATGATATGTACAATAAATAATGATTTACTAGTAGTAAATAATTTTACTAATGAAGCATGTTGGTAGAATGTACGAATAGTATGTTTTGTATAAGTAGCAGCCCTTTTTAACGTCCCACTGCTGGGCACAGGCCTCCTCACTCCGAGGAGCTAGGGTTTTTAGAGCATAGACCCACCACGCTGCTCCACTGCGGATAGGAAGTTTTGTATGTAAGATGTAAATTAAGAATGAAAACTTTGCATTACAGAGGAATAAATCTAATCATTTTACCAACACTTGTGTACCTACTGATATAAGACTTAATTCCCTACCATGAATCGTCTCATCATTAATCCACTGTCGCAGTGACAGAGATAGACTTCCCAGGGTCGCTCTTGGCAGTGAAAAATGTTTTTGTCCTCTGGTAAAACTACACCACCTTATTGACGGGTAGAATTGCCGATTCTTTGCCTGTCTCGGTTTCGCAGAAGGAGATTACCGCCCTCCAACTTCTTACATCTGCCAGCATAGCTCTAACTAAAGATGCAGGGGAAAGATCTCCTCCAATTTGACGGATTAAAGCGCGCCCTTCAGGTTCCCAAGCAGAGCATTCGGCAAGCGTATTTTGCTCGTCATCGTGTTCCGCCCAGCAATGATAGCAATGTGCTGTCCACTCCCGTCCTATTTTACAACCTACTTTACATTTGAAATTACAACAGTACTAATGACCTAAAGCTCTTACATTTTGTGAATATTAAATTTAGTCGGGTTGTGACTATTCAATTGATTTTGAACTTTGTGCAGTGGTAATAAAGTGCAAACTGACTCTTTGACGTAAGGAATACGCCTACATTGCTTAGACTACACTGAGTACTTGTAATTTTGTTACGCGCCCTTGGATCCAGCTTTAGCAGCGGAGTGCGATAGTTATAATTTTATATTGACGGTAGACGGTATCCAGAGCGCCAAAGAGGATTTATGCTTAGTTCAGTAGTCGGCGCGTTGGTACTGGCAAGCAAGGCTGGAATTACGTTCTGTATTGACAATTAGAAGAAAATTATTTATGTTTGAATTACGACTTTGTATGAAAGATTGAATGGCTATAAAACTGTTACTAAGAAAAATCTGATAAAGAAGGAATGAATAATTGTATAGAGGCGAGTATGGCTTTGCTTTTACAATTTATTTTGAACTTTATTAAATAACTATAAAGGTCAGATTGACTCTAAATTCTAGTTAGAAAACGTTTGTATGGGAAACAGAAAAGAGCTGTTTTTAGGGCTTTCCCCTGCAATTATTCGAACTTTTCTCGCCGTAAAAACAATCCTTGGACTTCAACGCACATTTAAAAAAAAGAATTTTGTCCAAAATTTCAAGCGTTAATTAAGCAGGTAATGGTATATCACGCAACTAGGGCAGAAAGTATGACGCGCGTGATAATTGTCCCTGTGTAATACAAACGCGAGTGGAAATGCCATACTTTCGTCCCGCGATGCATATCCAATTTTACATCAAACCGGGATCCAAATTTAGATGACAACTTTCATATACAAATTACATAAAAATAAGTTTAGATATGCAATCAAAGACGCCAAATTGCCAAATATTTTGGCATATAAAACAAGCGCGCTTGCGTGGAAATTTCGAGGTATGCGCACTAAATTACACATTATTTGATCGGAAAACAATGTGGCATTTTCATTACTCAAAAACCCGGCGAAAGTACAAACTTTCGATACAGGTCTGATAAAAATATCAATCCACTTAAATTTTATAACACACGATGTTAATCAAGTTTGTTATAGAAACGTATACTATAACAATAAAGTTAAAATCACATTGTCAACGATTTATCAGTCAAATCGATCAACTTTTGGCGGCAATCAATTATTTATTATTGTTATTTTACCTCGTTTATTTCGACCTCACTTATAACATAGCCGAAATGTGTGAAAATTGTCACGTAATGGTCACTACAATGAACATTACTAGTCACGACTTGCCAATGACATAAATTTTATGAGAAAAATTACAGTTAACACGATAACGTAACAATACGAAGGTATTTTATTCAATAATTGACGTTCACAACATTATATAACAAAATATAGGGGCGTCTATATTTGCTTCAAAGAGAAAATATAGTCTGATCACCCGCCAATCTCAAACTCGATTTTGACGAAGAGTATATTATAAGGAGTAATAGAACTTACTACTAGCTTTTAAAACTGAAACGTAGAATTTATCCCTTGATTGCCCATGGCAACTACCAGTTGACTTGATACGATAGTTCTGTCTCCACTCGGATAATCGGAAATATAAGCATCTCTTTCTTTTTAAGTCATGATGTGTATTATCTATTTCGCTTCTCGGTAACTGTTGTAACAAAATATGCGTAGAGATAGCACCAGACAACAGCAAAACAAAAATAAATCAGTTACAATGTGACCGTTACTAACGGTACGTGTGTCGCGTTTAGGGTCGTTAAGCTTTTTTGTGGTATTTTATAATTTGTGTTGTTAATTATATAAGTGATGTGAATAGCAATGAAAACCCTTTTTTCCGCTGGGAAATGCATTTGCGCACCCCTGCCACGAGGCAGGGAGTGTGGGACTCGCTGGCAAGGCCAGAATACCCACTAAAACCCAGCGACACCCTCCTCACCCTGAATTGGGAGTGTCAGAGGCTCCCTTGCGCAATCACTCTGACACTCCCGGATGAACCGACTGAGGATGCTTAAGGAGGAGACAAGAGGCGTTCGTAAAGACGCCTCCTGCCACCCAGCCTCCTCCTCCTCCATTGCCTCCTTCAGAGAAATGACGGCTTCGCAGAAGGAGGCAACTGCATTCCACCCTAAGCAATAAAAACACCTTGAGGTAAGTTTTAATTTTTAAGATATCACTGTAAATACAAGACGGACATTTTTTACCTACTCAAAGTTTAGCGAAACATGACGCCACACCAGAGTCTTAATTTAATAAATAAAAGATAACATTGTATAGTTTAACTATAAGCAAACATAAAAATCATAATAATTGGTAGTCTTTCATAAAAATTTAAGTTCCAAGAGTCATACGACCCGCGGGGCAATCGGTACAAAAACGTCTGTGCGGGGCGGAACAGGCGACGGTTATTACCGTTAAAAAATGCGGGATTTTAACGGGGACAAATAAAAAACGCGGCCGGACAAGCGAAGGGTTATACAAGGAATCAGAGTTGCCAATTTCCTTATTAAACTATTAGGAAACAACTTCCATACAAGAAATTAACACTTGACAAGATATTATTATTAAAACAACCTTAATATCATTGCTGCAACCCTGCAGTACAATAACGCCGTAAGCGCCCTATTAAAGTATCCCACTACGGCCTTAACGTGACCTTATATAACTACGTCTTTATTTGACCGCTAGTTTACAAATTTATCTTTTATACTATTATAGACTATTCAAAGAAAATAGCACTTTATTCCAATAACAATAAGACCGTCTTTTCAAATTTGTTGGCAATATATAATTGTACACTTGCAAAGATATATTTGTAGCTGTAAAAAGTTATTGTTAATCAAAATTATTCTTTATATTTATATATATAAGGTTGAAATATCTATTGATGACAGGGAAAGTTATTTTGGTTTTAGTTGCCAATTTGGTAAAAACACAATTCGCATGTAAAATTGATAAAGATGGCCTATTGATAAGGCATTCAGCTTAAAGGGAGTGTCGAAATTCTGATATGGAGGTTAAACAGCAAATAGAATATGTTAAAACTTTATACTCACGCCAATTTTCGTCACAACCGTTGATATCTGGAAATAAATAAAAATATTTCATTAATGTTTGTTTTATTAAATGAAAATAACTTAAATATAATTTGTGTTATCTGTCAACTGTGTGTTATCTATTCATGTTTTTACTCTGTATTGACTCGATTGCTTTAAAACTTCATACTTTAAAAAAATAAAAGGAGAAATATTTTTATATTAATTTAATTTTTTGTCTCTTTCTGATCGAGATAATCTTTTCTCTCTTTCTCTATTAAAGTTAGATACTTTTTATTTTAGAAAATAAAAAATATCTGAAATTAAGCGGGTAACAATAAAGGAAGTACAAATATGAATGACAATATTGAAAAACGTTTAAACTTGTTTTGATAAAGCGAATTAAAGCTGTTGAAAGGCTAGATTCCAGGACCGTTAAATAACTTATCGATAAATCTGGCAGTGACTATTAGATATTTTTTTCAACGATAGATTAGCATTGATTAAAGCTATTCTGACCTAATCTGATTGCATTTGTATTTTATATATTGTCTTTGCTGTAAATTTTAAAATATTTAAATAAATTGTATAGTGTTAATAATTATAATAATGTATAGTAAATATTTAAGATATTTGTAATTTGCATATAAAGGGAGACCTTTTTGTACGTCTATACTAGATGAATTATCATACCATACATTATTGTTATATTTCAAAGAGAATTGTGAAGAGTTTTCAATTAAAGCTTGATTTTTTCCTATATTTCCAATAAAAAGTATATTTTTGTCAAATTACAGAATACCTTGACAAATTATATATACAAAACTTTCTGAAAAATAACTCTATGTTTTAATGAAAATCGCATTAAAATCGGTTAAGTAGTATTGAGTTTATTGAGAAGTTTATAAGGTATGCGAAATCGAAAAATAGTTTGTATATAATAGTCATCTAGTATTAATATAGATTTTCATAAATCCTTTCAAGTCATTGGCAATGTACAAACGATAACATTAAGATACCGATTTCAATGTGGGTTGACTGTGGCATTGTTTAGAGAAATTTGCATACGAGTACGCTCGCTTTCGTAACAAACTTGCTTTACGCGTGAATTTGTTGTTGCAATAAAAACAGGTGTCAATCAGGCTTTGACCTTGTTGTAAAAAAGTAAAAATAATAATAATATAAAAATAAAAAGCTATGCCCCGGGTGAGGATCGAACTCACGACCTTAAGATTATGAGACTTACGCGCTGCCTACTGCGCTACCGAGGCTTATAGTCTACGAATTGAATTTATACATCAAATTAGAATAAAGAATTAAATTTAACTTTACAACAAAAACAAATTTTGATAGATGGTATGCGTGATTATTTATTTACTTATTATTTGGGAAACAAATAAATATTATATAACCTAAAAACTACATTACAACTAAATACACAAAAATCGGTGAAGTTGCCACTTATTACTAAGACTTTATGTACAATACAATGTATATAAAAGGCAATTAAATAAACAAAATAAGTTTATGTTAAACATGGATATCGACATAAATACAATTTTCAATATAATTATGTCGATATCGTCGACGTCGTCGTCGCTTCAACCGATGGACGTCCACTGCTGGACGTAGGTCTCACGTAATGACGTCCACAAGGCCTGATCTTGCGCCGCCTGTCTCCAGTGGCTACCGGCGACCCTCTTTATATCGTCGGTCCACCTTGTGGGGGGGTCTTCTTCCTACACTGCGCCGTCCGGTGCGGGGTCGCCACTCCAGCACCTTCGGCCCCCAA
>JACTOM010000212.1:431138-451207 GCA_015832385.1 Elymnias hypermnestra | reverse complement strand
TTTTTTTTTTTTTTTATAAAAGTTTTTCTGTTTGAATTTACGGATTACTAGGTTGTTTGTTTTGAAGCGTCGATATAAAGATTCCAATCGTACATTATTGTCGTACGATTAGAATCTATGTTAAACCGAAACAAATGTAACGGAATCTCGTTCATCTTGAAAAAGGCCTAAGAAAACTGGTTCGTTGAATCCATTTAAATCTTATTAAGACTTGTGAGAGGTTTTAATTTTTTTTCGTATATTATTCATGAGAAAACTTGATATAGTCAACGTATAACCGTTCTATACATAGGGCTATTTATTAGGTGACGTCTAAAATGGCGACGACCATAGATCTATAAATAGAGAACTTTTTACCACGATTTTATTTTATTTCTAACTAGTTTGCACCTGACTGTAATTTCTTAACAAAAACTAAATATTAATCTGAACTGAAAGACTGCCTCATTGGTCTAGTGGTTAGCATGTTCGACTACAGACATAAGGCCCTGGATTCGAGTCCCGGGTCGGGCCAATTCGAAAACGATATTGAGTTTTCTAGTAAGATTTTCTCAATATTTGCCCGAAGTTGGGAAATTATTGGCGGTGTGATCCACCCCCGTGTCTCTGAGAGCACGTTAAGCCGTCGGTCCTGCGCCTGATCTCTCTTCAGTCGTGTCGGATTGCCGTCACGTGGGACTATGAGAATGAAGGAATAGCGAGTACACTTGTGTACTATGCCTACCAATCCGCAGTGGAGCAGCGTGGTGGATCTATGCTCTACAAACCCTCTCTCATATGATTGAGGCCTGTGCCCAGCAGTGGGACGACAATGGGCTGCTACTTCTATCTATCTATTTATCTCCTCGTAGTAAGTGATGGCACAGTTTAGTAAGCGTTTTAAGAGGGATATACTTCTGATGGTTTCTACACAGCATCGTACTGGAATGCAATCTTAGATAGATAGATTATATATACCAGGGAATTACAACAACACTTATACTCATTTATACAATGGAGACGATGGTATACAATAGTTGTCATTATCGTTACCTAGCGATTTCTTTGACACAACCTTTGCGGTACATCTTTGCAGGTAGACTGGTAAAATACCTACAGCCAAAGCCTCCCACCAGATCATACTCAGACAAATTATAAAATGCAATTTTCTTAATTTACCCTCCCTATTTGGGAATCGAATCTATGACGTCTGTTAACGAGGCTTCGTGGGCGATTTTCAGACGATGTCTTACTCCCAGATTGTCTTATATAAAGCGAGCTTTAGGAGGGCATAGTTGGAGCAAAGACCTCCTTATAGACTAGACTGCCATTTCACAAAAGGACGCGCATGAAAGACAGAGAGGAGGCTATTGACGCTCCTCTGCTCCGGTGCAGGAGATTGAGTGGTAGGAGGTGTAGATTTACGAGTCCCCTGCCCCTTCTTAAGTTTTCCAGAAGAATCTTCTGGAATACCAGGATAGATTGCGTCTATCGATCCTGTGCTGGATTAAAGGTTGTGGAAGGTATCGCTGGGTTTCAGTGAGTATTTTATTCCCGATAAGATTTTAGGTTTTATCGGGCTTTCACAGCGGGAAATAAAAACGTAAAAAAAGTAGCTAAATTAAGCATTGGTTCAATGTAAACTGAGTGCATTTGACCATGATAACAATATTTGGTAACAAAATATAGTTACCTGGTAAAGATGGTGTTAAGGAGTTAATAACAAATACTAATACATCGAAATACATACAAACCACTAGTAATATTAAAAATACAAACTAGCATATTGTTGTGGTTTTTAAATGACTGAGAAAGGTAATAGTTTTACCCTGCTTTTATTACATTCACTGTACTAGCAAGAAATTTGAATGTTCCTGCCTCGTCATGATGTAGGGACGTTAGTCACACACTTGGCCGGTCTATCGTTATTAATATCTATGGCGTTGACGAATACAGTGAGTGATTGGAATTTAAATCAGCTGCACTAAATAACTGTAAATTTTAGGTTATAATTAAATATAAGTATAAAGTAAACTTAGATATTTAACTAAAAATTCCTGATATACATTCCAATGCCTTTTTAATTTTCTTTTAATTTATATATAAAAAAGAGATATCTAGGTATCTATTGACTCATCACGTTATCTCTGGAACCATAAGGCGTAGAGCCGTATACCGTGGTTTGTACATTAAAAAAATAATAGAAATAAGATAGTGATAGCATTTAGAGTAAGGTCTGGACACAGGCCTTTGGGTAAGTTCAAATATCTTATGAGGAAGAGTTCTTCCCCTAATTGTGCAGTTTGTGGAGTAACGGAAGATATTGAACACTTCCTAAAGGCATGTGTTCAGAATCAAAGTTTGAGAGAAACATTAACGCATGAACTAAATTTAAATTTTAGAAATATTGGCGTTTTTAATTCAATCTTAAGTGAACCTTGGAGTTATATGACTTTTAAATTATATAAATTTGTCAATGATTCTCTCAAAGAATGTTAGTCTTTTTTGTTAGTAATTATATTTCTTTTTATTGTTAAATTGTTGTGTGTTAGTTTATAAGTATACGATGGGGCTGGCGTGTATTATTAATAATACAAAAGCCCCTTAAAAACAAAAGAGTAAAAAAGGCGTAGAGACTCTAAATTTGGTAGGAATATTCCTTTTGCCGAGTAAAGGTCAGCTAAGAATGGATTTTACGAAATTCCACCAGCAAGAGGGGTTGCGGTGGTGTTAACTATTGAACCATAAGGTGTAGAGACATGAAAATTGGTAAAACAGCTTGTGTTCGCGACTTTTTCCCTTTAATTTGTAAATCGACTTTTCCCTTTAATTTATAAATAATACGTTAAATGATATTGTTAAGCATCGTTCGTTTGTATAGTATATTTTGTTTTAACTTAGTCTATAGATATTTATAAGTTGTATATAATGTTTGTAGCTATAGCGTATACACATATTTGTCATTTTTAAAAATAAAGTTTTTTGTGTAATTAATGTAATCTCTGTGATTGGTGAGAAATAAAACGCCAATCATAGGAGCCATATTTTATCCAATAAATTAGCAACCACCGTCGTTTGCTTGTCACAATAGTGCACGTTTGTCAGTCGTAAAATCATACATTAGATAGCCGATTTCGGTGAACAATATTCCTGCAAAAAAACAACAGTTCGTAATTAAATACTCGTCTGGTGACAAGTAGACTGCGGAGCGTTGGAGTGAAGAATCTGGTGGCATTTTTCATTTATCCTGAATCGGCAAGTCTTCGCAAGAGTGAGCTTACGAAGGGGCTCACAGTTTGCCTAAAGTAATGAAAATGCTACCCAAAAAACATTTCACGGGTTCAGCTAGTAATTAATAAATTCAACTACGTTGTTTATTCAAGTAGAATTTTCCAGTACTTTATATATTTTTTTATAAATATCGCAATACCCCGTGTCTTTCAAAACGAAAATAGCGAGGAAACCTTACAAAAATTCACCATCAAAACAATTATTTCGTAAATATTTGCAACTTTTTTCTCCGTTTGTCAAAAACATTGAAAAAATATGGATTCAATTTCGTAGCGGTTTTCACTGCACAAGGTCTCTTACAATGGAAACTAAATATTATGTAAAGGCCCTAATATAATAAAGAAAACAATGAGATCTTGATTGTCTGTTACGGATAATTTCAAAGACTATTCTTCTGAAAGTGCCTCTTCATTTTTCTTGAAGGTTGGCCGCTAAC
Source organism: Elymnias hypermnestra (assembly GCA_015832385.1). Classification (NCBI taxonomy): domain Eukaryota; kingdom Metazoa; phylum Arthropoda; class Insecta; order Lepidoptera; family Nymphalidae; genus Elymnias; species Elymnias hypermnestra. The sequence continues at coordinate 447,501 of JACTOM010000212.1, read as the reverse complement.
TTTCTGAGTTTATTTCTATCCTTCGTAAGACGGAACAGCTCGGCTGCGGACTTTATTCCTGTCCAGCACGCCTTTTGCCCTCAACCTCGCTCATCATAATAAGTTGATGTAACCTGTACCTATCTTGCCTAAGTACGTGGCCGAGATACTCAACTGTCCGCCTCTAGATGGTATGCATAAGTTTTCGGGTCATAACGACGCGCTGGAGTAGGGTTTTGTTGCGGTACCACCAGACCACAAACGCCTCGAGGCGTCTTATGGTGTCTTCTTTCAGGGTCCACGCCTCGCATCCGTATGTAACAACTGGCCAGATGTAGCAGAGCAGGATTCTGACTCTGAGCTTTACATTTAATTGGTGACAGCACAATATATTTTTCTTTTTATTGACCAATTTCAAAGAACAACTTTTCAATTGAACCGCATTAGAAATAACTATTAGTAGCTAGGTAGAAGTGGCTCAAATAAATAAATAATTAAACAAATTTTTGAAAAACATCCAAGGCCTTATTATAAAAAGTGGTCTTAACCCAAAATTAACTAGTTGGCGATTTAAATTTAGACCTTCGCTTTCATTTTGATTATGATATAACAATCAAATCAATCCATTACTACATGGGTTGGCAACCTTTTGTTATAGAAGGGCCACAAATATTATGAGCACATTAGATAGTTAGATAGTAAGATTTATAAACACCACAAGAGAACCACAATGCTTCATTGGTCTAGTGTTTAGCATGCTAAGCCACAGGCATGAGGTCCTGGGTTCGAGTCCCGGGTCAAACCAATTCAAAAAAGGGTATTGAGTTTCTATTAAGGTTTTCTCGATAATTTCCCGAATTTGGGAAGCTGGCGGTGTGATCCGGCCCTGTTCCTCGGAGAGCACGTTAAGCTATCGGTCCTGCGCCTGATCGTGTCGAATCCCGTCACAACTGACTATGAGAGTGAAGGAATGGAGAGTACACTAGTGTACTATGCCTGCCAACTCGCAGTGGTGGGTCTATGCTCTAACAACCCTTTCTCTTATAAGTGAGGAGGCTTGTGCCCAGCAGTGGGACGTTAATGGGCTGTTACTTACCTTACAAGAAAACCGACTTCACTTAAGTAACTCTGTACAATGGTTGGTCTTATCGCTATTTCATATATCATATTAGTGCGGGCTACATTTTATCTAATAAATGTTTTTTTAGACATTACAAATTTTTCTTTATCTAAACATATATATCTTTATTCTAATTTGCATGTCTACGGGCCGCATCGTGGAATGTGAAGATTATGACGATGTAAATAGTACTGTCATGGCTGACGTTTTTTTTTTTGCGCTGGGAAATGCCTTTACGCACCCCGATGAAAGATTAATTCCATCGAGAGTGTGGGACTCACTGATAACAGAATACCCACTAAAACCCAGTGGATCTCTCCCATCCATGAGTGAGATCACTAGAGGTTCCTTACTGCATTCCACTCTAGTGACCCGGAGGGTACCAACTATGAGGATCTACCACTCAATAGAGTGAGGCACTCCGCCAGGGTATGCTGCGCCGTATCTACAGGAGCACCACACTCATGACAGGCGTTTCCTCACAGCCAACGACCTGGTGCAAGTGCTTGCCGGTCATGGTTGCTTCGGCAAGTAAGACGGTGGGAAAGAGATCCGTGCCTCCAGGTGAGCCAATTGTCCAGGTGAGGTCGGATCGCCTCCACCGTGACTATACCCGCAGTTGGAGACCCAAGATCTCTCCATTTTTCGATCAGAGCTCTGTCGGCGAAAGCCCTGAGCCTCAGTATCTGGTCATCATAGGAGTCAGCACATCTGGAAGTCGTTGTAGCTACCCTGCACTGTTAGGCGACTGCAAGGACTTCCGCCCGCAGCTTCCAAGGGTGTCGCCCGCCAGGAGAGTCGCCGCCTAATGAAAGATATGTCTACAGTCTTCTTAGGGATAAATACGCTTACAAAATCCCATAAGTTATGCAAATACTCTAAAAGACTGCCCTATTAAGCTAGAACAAACTGTCAGAGGTCTTGGTGTTATGCGAGATTCAAAATTACCCTTTAGACAACATATAGAAATGGTAACTAGTAGGGTCTACAAACAGCTTGGTTTAATTCTGAGAACTTTGCAGCCGTTTAAAGACGTACAATACATGAAAGTCCTCTTATTATTCTATTCATACACAGGCATTGGAGCGTATACAAAAGAAACTCATCAAGCGCTTCAATTTCCTAAGCAATACGCAAAGAAATAATTATGGGAATTCTTGCAAACTTCATGGGATTATGTCACTCTGGGGCCGTCGACGTGTGTTAGATATGATTTTTTTTGATTGTCTTAATCTAGTCACTTCTTTCATTTGCCTAAATGTTCCAGATAAAAGCACAAGACCCACGGAATTATTTCATATTCCACCTGCGTATATAAATTACTCGGAGTTTGTCTATGCGAACGAATCAGAAATGAAGAGATCCCTAGTAGAACCAACGTCACCAACATAGCCTTTCGAATCGCGAACCTGAAGTGGCAATAGGCGGGACACATAGTCCGAAGGACCAATGGACTTTGGGGGCTAAAGGTGCTGAATAGGCAGATCCCACACAAGGTGGACCGATAATATAAAGAGGTTCACCGGTAGCCTCTGGAGCCAGGCGGCGTAAGATCGGGCCTTGTGGACGTCATTACGTGAGACCTATGTCCAGCACTGGACGTCCATCGGTTGAAGCGACGATACAAACTACTGTCAAAATTCTGTCACTTATCGGCTCCTAAATAATTATAACAAACACATTAACACACTTCCTATCCTAAATATAAAACTTAATTTATCTAAAATTTAATAACACACACACAAACACGCTAATATACATGCACGGAGTAAAAGCTGTGACTGTTTTTAAAATATTGTAAACATAAAAAAAAATTGTAATTGGAATAAGATTTGTTCATTTGTTTTTCTAAATGATAATTAGTTAAGACTCTGGGCTTCAGTGGAGTGTGCATATTAAGACTGCTGTTAGAAAGATAAGTCACTGATGTGGAAACTGTGAGAGCGTTGAGAAGCATGAGTGGATTAAAACTGAGTGACAGAGTAAGAAATAGTGTGATAAGAGAACGTTGTGGTATAAAAGAAGACGTAGTGACTAAAATTGAGAAAGGTATGCTTAGATGGTTTGGGCATGTAGAGAGAATGAATGAAAGGAGACTGACAAAAAGGATTTATGAGTCAAGAGTGAATGCGAAAGTTGGAAGGGGAAGACCAAGGCGAACGTTCCTGGACCAAATCCAGGACATTTTAAATAAGGGCCAGGTCAAGAGTACTCTAAACCGACGAACTTGTATGAAAGGTTTAATGAGAATGAAAGAAGCGAAGGAGATATGCAAGGATCGTGGCAAGTGGAAGGACGTGGTCTCTGCCTACCCCTATGGGAATGAGGCGTGATGCTATATGCGTGTATGTATATATTATTTAGTTTAGAACGACCTAGTATTTTTCCACATATCCAGCCTATCTAGAGTTTCTTTCCAGTTTCTTCTCAGCGGAACCAACTTTCCGAACCGGTGTTAAATTTGTTACCAACTCAATCAAATTTATTCAAAATTTTTAGCCTAACTAATTTTGGGCTAAAGTATGATTACTTCACAGAAGTGTATTTTTTGGAGCCATTGGATATAAGATCAGGGGTAGCCAATCATTTGCTTATGATAGCAATATGTGTGTTGTATCAATAGAAAGAGCCAACAATGAGTGGATACTTCCATGTGATTAGCATAATTGGGAGAAAGTGATACGTCACGCGCTGAGACTACGGGTGTAAGCGAACTCTATGGAGCACGTGTACGTTATACATATGCATGTTTTGTCCATTAGGTATGTGGATGAAAGTATTTCCGATTGCATATATCACCCATGAAAACCTTTTCTTATAAAACGTTTAATAAAAACATCTTTATAGACAAAATAATTTCTAGTTATAAACAGTGAACTTGCTTTTTAGACGTTTTAATCGAGAAATATCTATATTATGCAAAAATTGATAAGAACAAAAATTGTAGGAAATTTCATTTCAAACAAGTTTAGTCATCACCATTTTTCGTGTAAAGTTGAAAATAAGTAAGTTATTGAATAAACAATATCAATCTTATATCCAAGATGGCGGACGACGCAATATATCGTGGGTTCCGCAAAACGGCGATTCCTGAAGATAATAATAACTTGGTAACTCTATATATTTGGGAATAAAAAGAAAGATGCATAAAATAGGTAATTCCGTAACTTAGGGGTCAGTGTCTTCCCAGTTGCACAATATATTACACCTCTCATCTACATAATTAAGAGAACATTTAAAAAAACAACATTAATGTACGTGTGTAAATGTGTGAATGTATGTGTAAATTCCTTCCTCAGTGTCTAAAAACAAAATTATATGAACAGTGCGTGTTGCCAGTGATGACTTACGGTTGCGAAACATGGCCAATGACTATGCGCCTTATTAGGAAGCTCAGGATCACACAGCGGGCGATGGAACGAGCTATGCTCGGAGTATCTCTTCGGGATCAAATCCGAAACGAAGAGATTCGCAGAAGAATAAGAGTTACCGACGTAGCTCGAAGAGTCGCCGAGCTGAAGTGGCGATGGGCCGGGCACATAGCTAGGCGAACCGATGGACGTTGGGGTCCCAAGGTACTGGAGTGGCGGCCGCGTACCGGTAAGCGCAGCGTTGGTAGACCCCCCCACCAGATGGACAGATGACCTGAAAAGGGTCGCCGGAAGCCGGTGGTTGCAAACCGCACAAGACCGTGTATTGTGGAAATCCTTGGAGGAGACCTATGTCCAGCAGTGGACGTCCATCGGTTGAGATAATGATGATGATGATGTGTAAATTGCTACAAACATATTAATGCAATGTAAAATACTAATACGATTAATAAAAGAGGTAAGTAGCCTCTTAGGTTAGCGCGTTGTCATCTAAAACTTTATCGTCACTTGCCGTCCGATGAGAAAACAGACAAGGGAATAGGTTATGCAAATTGTAACGTTCATTCATAACAATTATTGCCGGTTTGCTGAAAGTTACAGGTCAAAAAGGCAAAGAACTCAATCCTTGGTATTTAAAGGTTAAATGCAGTGGAATGGCAATGAATGTTATCAGATATTTAAAGTGTACTTTCTATTGTAATAATTTAGTTTAATTATGTATATATTTAAAGTAAATTTATTGTATTATTACTCGTAACTCCTGATGCCCTTTTTCTGAAATATAAATATAAATTTTAACAAAAAAAGAACCGCCTTCAAAACAAACTTTTATATTCGGAGTCGGTGTCAGCCAAGGTAGATGTTCCCCGCGTGTCCACTTGGCTATGTATGTAGGTACCTTGGCAGACACCGACTCCAAATATAAGAATACGAAGAACACTATAAAAGAATACGCAATTATTTCTTACTTTTTAGAGCATATTAATATATTTATAAGTCTATTTTGAAGGCGGTTCTTTTTTTGTTTAAATTTTTATTTATTTTTTGATTTTTATTTATTTTATTTTTAACAAACGCAATGCAGCAACAAACGAAAGCTCATTGCTATTTGATTACAGACACTTATATTTTCTGCCAAAAACCGCACCCTTACTGTAAGCCTTTGAGGAGTTCCATTGATCTTCATATTTAACTACGACTAGCAGTTAACCATACCGAAGTTACGGTAGGGGGCTCAAATATCTGGATAGCCTAGAGAAGATTCAGTCGAGTATCGTTCATTTGCTCCTAAGAATTGAAAAGTTCCGTCACCTTCTCATGGAATTCATCTTCAGAACCTAACCAAACTGTCACAAAACAACCCTTGAAGTATATCCTTTTCAATAAAAAAAGAATCATCGAAAACGTTTGGCATGATCTTGAGTTATTCGTCCATTTGTCGCGCACATGCTTAATGCAAATTTAACACTTATCTGGTTTTCTCATGGATGCCATAATCAGAACTGGAAAAATGGCACCCTGTGACGAGCACCATTTTTCATTTAAAAAAATAATCCTTAAGATCGGACTACCCAGTCGGGAAATATGAGGTAACAAACATAAAAAAAAAAAACAAAAATACAGACGAATCGACAACCACCTCCTTTTTTTGAAGTCTGTTAAAAATACAAAACAAACACAGCATAAGAAAAATACAGAAAACGTTCAGAAAAAAAGAAACCTAAATTAAAATTAACAATAAATAAATTTTAATTCAGAATAAGTATATGGCTTTCTCGTCCCTTACTTTTTTAAGTTTGGCTTTGAATTATAGTCCAGAAAAAGTTTACAAAATGAATAAATATTTAAAAAAAACCTTGAAATATAGTAAAAATTCCTGGTATAAATCGCTGTGTAGCAATGATGCCGTCTTTTGTACATAACTTTATTTTTATAGAAATCAAATAAATTTAAAAGTCGTTTATCAAATAAAGTATTTTTTCTAATTTTTTTTGGTTTGAATGACAAACCTTTTATGTTCGACCCGTCGTTCAGAAATCGAATTAAATATAAAAGAGTACTTCTTTTTTCAAATGTATTTGACATTTGACATTGACAACCAACAATATCTGATCGCAACTATAATATTTGACGGACTTTGGCGGGAATCTGGACATAAAGGTTGTGTCATTTTGATAAACAGTTCTTTCTGTTCCGGTTAAGCTTTAACCACATTTCTTACTAAAGTTATAACATTCTGCGTTTGCCAGATAGTCTTGACGTTTAAGTCTATGGTAATGAGCAATTTTCAACACGCAATACATTACTGATACCTGGAACTGAATCAAAATATAAGAAATACCTCTCATTTGAACCTGCCAATAATTTGGCCGATTATAATGAGTAAATGATAGGTTATATGAAGGTTTTTATGCCTACAGAAATTAAGGTTGTATCATCGCTTCGGATTGACGCCCACGGCATGTGAGCTGTTTGACTACACGAAACAATGATGTAATATCTTCACCGTGTAAATGTTTTTGTGAATAATTATATGACTATATAAAATGTATATCTCCTAGACCTATCTGAACTAATATTATAAAGAGGAATTTGTGGTTGTAACGATTTCACACAAAATCTACTGAACCAAGTTCAAACATTTTTTCACCATTAGAAAGCTGTATTTTCACTTTCTCAAATAAAATAGGGAACCCTAAGAAAAATGTATTGCAACAAAAAATCTGTTATGGCGTACGCTGCGAAAACTATTATAGATAGAACAAAAACATGTTCCACAACAGTAAAAAGGAGGCAAGAAAGGTTATTCATCCATCCATATCCATATACATCCTTGTACAAAAGGCATATTATAATGTTGAGGATTATTTAAGAGATAGAAATGTTTGGATTTGATTCCAGTTGCTCACAGAAGCAATATATTACATATTGTAGCATACAAAACTATCTTTAACAGAGTAACCGTTGAGTTTCTTGCCGGCTTCTTCTCAGCGGATTCAACTTTCCGAACCGGTGGTAGATTTGTCACCAACGGACAGACTACTGACGATTCAAAAGTGCTTTTCGAGCCTACTTGAATAAACAATATTTTGATTTGATTTGATATTTATAAAGAAACTTAAACTATTATAAATGAAAAATACGACGCTTACTACCTATATATACTCTTGTGCTCGTGTATTTTTAATTGTCTGTGTCTTTGGAATTGTGTATATTTACGGTGTACAATAAAGAGTATTCTATCTATCTATCTATATATAATGTATAAAAGGTCTGCAGCTCAGCAAAGCTATGCGTCCGAGCTAAGAAGCTTGGACGCATGGCGCTGATTTTCAGCTGCAGCCCATAAAACTAAAACTAACTAAAGATAGCCACACGGACCTGTGCACTATACAGTATGTAGCAGTCCATTAACGTCACTTATAAGAAAGAGGGTTGTCAGAGTATAGACCCATCACGTTGCTCCACTGAGGGTTGGCAGTCACAGTACACAGGTGCACTCTCTAGTCCTTCACTCTCGTAGGCTATATGACCTTCAGGCTCTGGACCGACGGCTTTTTTTAAATTTATTTATTGCTTTCAGCATGTACAAGTACAAGAGAAGTACCGTCAGGGCGTTGCAATCGTAGCGTATTACAATGATAAATATTTTAAATAATTATAGTTAAAACATATAGTGCAAGATATTATTACAACATTTCATTTTTAAAAGTGCTTATATTTAATAAATAATATTTTCTAGTTAGTTAAATTTTCACAACATCATATTTAAATTCGTCTCTGCTCCAAAAAATCCTTAAATGAATAATAATTTTTCTTTAATAACCATTTTTTTAATTCAATTATGTATTTTTTAAATTCAATTATGCGCCTGATCTCTCACCGGTCATGTCGGATTCCCATCACATCGGACTATGAGGCTGAAGGAATAGAGAGTGCACTTGTGTACTATGCCTGCCAAACCGCAGTGGAGCAGCGTGGTGGGTCTATGCTCTAAAAACCCTCGCTCCTTGGAGTGAGCCCAGCAGTGGGACGTTAATGGGCTGCTACTTACTTACTTATGTATTTTTTAGGAGGCAATGTTCTGATATTTTCTGGCAGGTTATTATAATTTTTTACCGACATTCCATAACAGTTTTTGTTAAAAAGTTTAGTCCTTGATTTCATAAATTGTAATTTATTAAGATCTCTCCGTGCTCCTGCCCCAGTCGTTTTTTGCACAGTATCAAATAAATTTCAGTTCAACTTTAGAAAATTGGCAATCTCAAAAATATTGTAGACTGCCTCATTGGTCTAGTGGCATGTTCGACTACAGACATGAGGTCGGGCCAATTCAAAAATCAATATCGAGTTTTCTGTTAAGATTTTCTCAATATTTGCCCGAAGTTGGGACATTGTCGGTGTGCTCCACCCCCGTGCCTCGGAGAGCACGTTAAGCCGTCGGTCCTGCGCCCGATCTCTCTCCGGTCGTGTCGGGTTCCCATCACATCGGACTATGAAGCTGAAGGAATAGAGAGTGCACGTGTGTACTATGCCTGCCAATCCACAGTGGAGCAGCGTGGTGGTGACTCTATACTCTAAAAACCCTCTCTCATATGAGTGAGGAGGTATGTGCCCAGCAGTGGGACGTTAATGGACTACTACTTGCCTTACCTTATATAGAAATACGTATCTAGGGACCATAAAACCTTACTCGCATATAATATGCTCGGTTTGGGGACATCAATTATCTGGTTTTAACCGAAGTCAAGTATTTAACATGTTGTACACAGACGTAGGCGAAGTCGCATGTTTCCTACTATGCAAACATTATAAGGTCAAAACCGCATAGCCCGAGGTACTTATGGTGTAACTTATGTCGCCAAGTACATTACTTAACTCGGACAAGGTCGGTATCGAAGGCATCAATGAGAAGTTAACAGGTACTTACTTATAAATAGTTTAACTTGTCTACTCGTTAATTAATGACACTGTATCTTATTGGAAGCCTCACTCGTCAATAATAATTTTGATCAATGTAGTTCAAATACGCTTTTTTTTAATGTTAATTCATTAACCATGATTGTTTTGTGAAAAATTGTATAATTCAATAATATTGAAAGCTCACGTAAGATTTCTTCTATGTAATAAGTTTAAGAAGTTCATGCTTTTAGGTTTTAAAGTTACGTGATTTTTCTCAAGTATCTTGTAGGTGTTTATAAGGGGTATGCGAGTATCGTAATTCAATTCGAAATTCCACGAAAAAATCGAGTAATTTACAAATATTTGGCGAATTAATGAAATATCTCCGGATTTTCAATCGTTTATATTTAAAAAATCGTGTATCGAAATATTCGACTTACTAATAACATACTTTTCGTTTAGAAATCAATTATCCAGAGAATACAATTGGAAATTTTCAATATATGTTCATCTCTATCGATACCATTAAATATCTAGATGGTAATATTAGGAAGAAATTCGGAAAACAATTTCACCAGGGAATATTCTTCTACTATATTTCTAAGATTTGCAATTTATTATGCAACGAAGTAGTCTAAAGAATGGCAGATTACAGACTGTTAAAATTATATTTCAATATTGAACTTAAGAGACCCTGAATTGAAATCTCTCGAAAATTCACTAATACATACATACATAGCATCAAGCCTTATTCCCATAGGGGTAGGCAGAGACAACATCCTTCTACTTGCCACGATCCTCACATATCTCCTTCGCTTCATTCATTCTCAATAAACCTTTCATACAAGTTCGTCGGTTTAGAGTACTCTTGACCTGACCCTTATTTAAAATGTCCTGGATTTGGTCCAGGAACGTTCGCCTTGGTCTTCCCCTTCAAACTATCGCATTCACTCTTGACTCATAAATCCTTTTTGTCAGTCTCCTTTCGTTCATTCTCTCTACATGCCCAAACCATCTAAGCAAACCTTTCTCAATTTTAGTCACTACATCTTTTTTTATACCACAACGTTCTCTTGTCACACTATTTCTTACTCTGTCACTCAGTTTTAATCCAGTCATCACTCATCGCTCTCATATCTACCGCATTTATTTTACTTTTGTGATTCTTTTGCCATACCCAACTTTCACTACCATTCATAAGTGTTGGCACCAACACTCATGCATGCACAGCCAGCCTGGTCCTTTGAAACACCATCTGGCGATTCATAAAAGCGTCATGTTCGAGTTCCGGGTCGGGCCAGTTCAAAATCGATATTGAGTTTTCTATTATGATTTTCTCAATATTTGCCCGAAGTTAGGAAGTTGTCGGTGGGCCCCGCCCCCGTGCTCGGAGAGCACGTTAAGCCGTAGGTCCAGCGCCTGATCTCTCTCCGCGAGTGTCGGATTCCCGTCACATCGGACTATGAGAGTGACGCACTGGAGCAGCTTGGTGGGTCTATCCTCTAACAATCCTGTGAGTGAGTTGACCTGTGCCCAGCTGTAGGACGTTAAAGGGCTGCTTACCTTTACTTTTTAGTTGATATCTATTTGATATAGGGGTTTGATTCCTGGTCCAATTCGAAATCGATATTGAGTTTTCTAGTAAGGTTATCTCAATATTTACCCGAAGTTGGGAAAATATTGGCGTTGTGATTCACCCCCATGCCTCGAAGAGCACATTAAGCCGTCGATCCTGCGCCTGATCTCTCTCCGGTCGTGTCGGATTGCCATCACGCGGACTATCAGAGTGTACTTGTGTACTATGCCTGCCAAGCCGCACTAGAGCAACGTGGTGGGTCTCTATGCTCTAAAAACCCACTCTCCTATGAGTGAGGAGGTCTGTGCCCAGCAGTGGGACGTTAATGTGCTGCTACTTACCTTACCTTTTTTACATAATGTACATAACTGTTTCTTAAATGTAAATGTAATGTGTATACAATAAACTGATTCTAAGTGATGACAAGTGATTGTTGGTATCAAGCTTAATCTCTACAAGGGAAAAGTTTCCTTGAGCATCGACTGCTTTTTTCCTCTCTCCCTCGTTGGCCTCCTTCAAGAAGAGGGCCATTATCACCCAGCCTCTTTCACTGGAGAGAATCTTCTCTCTCTAGCAAGTGATCCGCGCTGATCAGCGCACACATCCTCAGGCTACACATTTTGTCAAAACGTATTGAACCTGCACACATCTGCAGAAGAGCAAACAGTACCTCCTGGGTTGCAAGTGAGGGTTGTTTGGAACCGAGTCCGGTCGGCTCGAGCCCTGATCCTCCAGACCTCAAATCGATAACTATAACTCGTATTTTTTGGCGTCACCTTTCAATTTCTACTGAAGCTTTTAGTGCTCCACAAATGTAGATGTGATAAAAATGATTAAGCATGTTGTAGTCTTAATATTCCCCACATAACTTCAACATGGTGATCTCACCGCTGCAAAAAGTGAAGTTGTAGTTGTTTTTGCTGTCTCAAGTGTGTGTGATGTGATTTATCGAGCAATTTAGTTGCTATAAAGCACAATGATATGCCCAAGGCTATAATTAATAGTTAAATACATATTATTTCAGGGTGACCATGTTATTGAACAGCCTCGCTGGCGTAGTGGTATCAGTAATCGCTTTGCAAGTAAATGCTCTGGGTCCGATCCCCAGTAAGGCGAATTTAGAATATTGTATTATCTAATTTGTCTGAGTCTGGACTGGTGGGAGTCTTCGGTTGTTGCTACTTACCTCCCTATCAACAAGGACCTACCGCTAAGCAAGAGATTTGTCTTCCGGTACGATGCTATGTAGAAACCATAAGAAGTATTTTGCCTCTTACCAGACTAACGTGCTTAGGCTGTATCATCACTTATGTTGAGTAGGCATGATCACAGTCAAGCCAATAACAAATATAAATGCGAAAATGACACTTTACGTTACACTTTTCATTTATGTTGCTTTAGCAATCAGCGTAACGTTTTTATTAATAAGATGATAATGAGGCACCGAAAGCCTTTCACCAGTGCAAACCCAGACTAATTAGTAAATACTTTTTCCTATATTAGCGCTTGATTATAATCACACTTGTCGTTCCTCGACACGATGGGCTGACCAATTGAGCGAGACCAAACAACGGGTGGAAGGCGTGGATCCTTTTGCAATTGGAAACCAGGACCACGATCTTCAGTCAGAGACAATCACACTTGATGTAAGTGATGATATAGTCTAAAATGGAAGCCTTAAAAGGCAATTTACCTCAGGAACAGAAATCTGTTGCTGGCTTTTATGTGGACGTTTCAAAGGGAAATGGAAATTTTAAGCATTTAAGTAATATCCATGCTAGTTATAAACATGAGTTAAGCAATTTCCTTGACATGGTGCTGTCCCAGTTTCATCTATATAAGGACATTTGCTACATATCACTCGTTTGGTATGCATCGCCATCTTCGATTGAAGCTAAGGTGGCCATGAGATAAACATGTAAGCTATTTAATGGTTTTAAAATGACTAATTTCGGTAATTTGTAGTTTGAAAATGAAGCAAATTAATCTAAACATCTTACAGGCTAATTGGGATAACTGTGATCTGAATGCCTTTTATGAATGATACCGATCTTAGATTGACATTTTTAAATTCGTTATATCTTTTGAATATAATGTCCGATTTTAATAATTTAAAAAGTATTTTACAGGTATTGTAAATTTAATAGGACGAGGATTAATATAGAGATGTGAATAATATGGTGTGGTTATTAACTTTTAAAATGTAAAAAAGTAGTTATAGTGGCATAACTACAGCAGTTGGACATATGGTGTCCAGGACTTTTTTGTAGATATTTATACCTTCTATAATATTGTAGAACATTTTTTTGTTCTATCTTCTATAGTTTCCCCAGTGCACGCGATTACAGATTTTTTGTGACGAATTTTTTCACACCTTGGTTTACATTAATACAATTTTTTAGGGATCCCTATTGTTTTATGAGATAGTAATATAACCTATGTAGTTCAGTGAAAATGCAGCTTTCTAATAGTGAAAAAAATTTTGAAATAGATCCAGTAGTTTTTGTGTAAAAACGTTACAAACATACACATACAAAAACACGAATGTATCCTCTTTATAATCCTCTTTATAAATCCTCTTTATAAAATAAATTTAGATTATTAATAACAAAAATGTCTCAATTTAATAATAATTCACATGTTACTAAATAAAAAAAAATAACTGTAACGAGTTTATTCATATCAATTTTGCTCAATGTATTTATTACAAGGTCAAGGTAAAAGGCGTCATTAAAAATCCACATCCGTTTGCATATATTCATGCATTACTGTAAAAGGTATTACTTTGTTATGTGTTAAGATAAAGCGTTGAAAGCGGGGTGAAAATGTAAGTGGCAGACTATTTTTAACCGACTTCAAAAAAGGAGGAGGTTATCAATTCGTATGTTTGTTCCTTCATATCTCCCGACTGGGTGGACCGATCTTGATGATTTTTTTTTTAAATGAAAGGTGGTGCTCGTTATAGGGTCCCATTTTTTAAAACCAGTTCTGATGATGGCATCATGACAAAACCGGATAAGTCTTAAATTTGCGTAAGCATGTGCGCGACAAATGGACGAATAACTCAAGATCACTTCAACCGATTTCGATGATTCTTTTTTTATTAGAAAAGACATACTGCAAGGGTTTTTTTGTGATAGTTTGGTAAGGTTTTGATGATGGAATCCATGACAAAGTGACGGAACTCTTCAATTCTTAGGAGCAAATCAACGATACTCGGCAGAATCTTCTGTAAGCTATCTAGATATTTGAGTCGCCTACCGTAACTTCCGTATGGTCCAGTGCTAGTCGTAGTTAAATATGAAGATCAATGGAACTCCTCAACGGCTTACAGTAAGAGTGTGATTTTTGGCAAAATCTTTTTTTTCTTTTTTTTTTATTGCTGACAAATTAGCGCTTGACTGTGATCTCACCTGATTGTAAGTGATGATACAGTCTAAGATGGAAGCGCGCTAATCTGTTAAGAGGCGATATACCCCTTACGGTTTCTACACAGCATCGTACCGGAACACAAATCTCTTTGTTTGGCGGTACGTTTTTGCTGGTAGGGTGGTAACTAGCCACGGCCGAAGCCTCCCACCAGTCCAGACTCAGACAAATTAGAAAATACAATTTCCTAAATTCGTCCTACCGGGGATCGAACCCGGGACCTCCGCTAGCAAAGCGAATACTCGCACCACTGCGCCAGCGAGGCCGTCAAAATAACTGTCTGTAATCAGATGCCAATGACCTTACGTTTGTTGCTGCGTTGCAATATTTGAAAGGTGAATTATGTATGAAGCTGTAGTATAAGGGTTTCAGGTTCGATCCCGGTTAAGCGACCACTATAAATCAAAAAATAAATATAAATTTTAACAAAAATAGAACCGCCTTCAAAACAAACTTACAAATACATTAATATGCTAATAAGAGATAATTGCGTATTCTTTTATAGTGTTTTTCGTATTGTTATATTTAGAGTCGGTGTTAGCCAAGGTACCTACTACATATAGGTGGGAAAAACGCGAGCGCTGCCAAGTGGACACGCGGGGAACATCTACCTTGGCTGACACCGACTGTTATTGTCCCACAATTGTGCACAGGTTACATCAATGTCCTTCCTAATATCATGACAAAACTTCTGAATAGATTTAGCTGAAATTTGGTACATAGATATTCTAAAAGCTGAGAAAGCCTAGAGTACGAGTTTTCCCATATTCCCACGCAATCTGGAGGTATAAGCTAAAAACTACTTATACGTATATTGTTCGTGTCAACCTTTTTCTTTCCAAGTCATAATGTGTATTATCTATTTCGCTGTATATTTCAACATATGCGTAGATATACAAGACAATAGATAAAACAAAAAATAAACCAGTTACAAAGTGACCGTTTCAAACGGTGCGTGTCGCGTCGAAGTTCGTTAAGTTTTTTTTATGGTATTCTATAAACTGTCTGTGTTTATTAGTGTTTTTGGTTATATAAGTGATGTGTATAACAATGAAAATCCTTGAGATAAGTTGTAATTTTTAAGATATGAGCCTATAAATACAAGACGGACTTTTCTCACTATCTCAAACATAATAAACATTCGACCCGCGGGGCAACCGACGCAAAAAATTCTTTTACTAAGAACGTGTTTTCCCATATTCCCACAGGATCTGGATAAAAGCAAAACTAACAACATACAAAAGACATATTACAATGTTGAAGATTATTTAAGCGATATAAATGTTTGGGCTTAATTCCGGTTGTTCACGGAGGTAATATATTACACATTGTAGCATACAAAACTATCCTTATAAAAGAGTAACCATTGAGTTTCTTGCCGGTTTCTTCACAGCGGATTCAACTTTCCGAACCGGTGGTAGATTTGTTACCAACGGACAGACTACTGACGATTCAAAAGTGCTTTTTGAGCCTACTTGACGAATATTTTGATTTTGATTTTTTTGAACTGTGAGATTTCCTTTATCATTCACCCTTTGATTTGACATTCGTTATACATCTATCGCGACGTTAACTTGCACTAATAACGGAATAACGGAGTCAAGAACTACGCGGGTAACACCACAGGGAACAGCTAGTACGTTGATTTAACACAAAAATTATCTATGAAATAGTGTGATAAGAGAACGTCACATCCACAAGATGCTTAGATGGTTTGGGCACGTAGAGAGAATGAATGAAAGGAGACTGACAAAAAGGATTTATGAGTCAAGAGTGAATGCGAAAGTTGGAAGGGGAAGACCAAGGCGAACGTTCCTGGACCAAATCCAGGACATTTTAAATAACGGCCAGGTCAAGAGTACTCTAAACCGACGAACTTGTATGAAAGATTTAATGAGATTGAAAGAAGCGAAGGAGATATGCAAGGATCGTGGCAAGTGGAAGGATGTTGTCTCTGCCTACCCCTATGGGAATGAGGCGTGATGC
>JACTOM010000212.1:368514-430613 GCA_015832385.1 Elymnias hypermnestra | reverse complement strand
AATTGAGCAATTTTGGTACGAATTTCGCGGCGACCCGTCTCATGCCCAAATCATTGATAAAAATCGAATGGCACGAGCCAATCGATATGTTTAGGTCCTCAGCAACTTCTCTAACGGTGATTCGACGATTGGCCAATACCATTTTCTCCACTTCATTAATTTTTTCGTCTGTTGTTGAAGTGCTCGGGCGTCCGGCACGCTCTTCGTCGTTCACATCTTCTCGGCCTTCTGAGAACATTTTGTACCACCGATAAACGTTGCTTCGGTCCAAGGTAGCTTCTCCGTATGCCACAGTCAACATTCGGAATGCATCCGCGCACTTAATTTCGTTTTTCACACAAAATTTGATACAGGCTCTTTGATCCATTTTTTTGAATAGGTAAAAATCGAAGACGATCCAAAACACGTGCAAGCAAAGCAGCTGTCAACAATTAAATGAACATTCAAAATGGCCGAGCTTGTCGGCATAAGTGAGAGACATGAGTACCAACATAACGCCACAAAAAATCCGAAATTCGAATATACGTAACCCGCGAAAATTCCAAATTCGCGATACTTTTTGAACACACCTCGTATGTACTAAACTAACTCACTAACTCGTTAAGTCACTCGTTACTTTTAAACTTGAAATTTAGAAAAAGGGACTCTTTACACAATGTAGCTTAAAATAAGTCATTTTAATTTAGACTAATTTCTTTAACCCTACTATTGGCACCGGTATATAAGTAAAGGTCAAAGTGCCTAATATTTTGTGCTCCATAAAAAACGTAGTACGAAGTTTATACTCTATTTCCTGTTTACCTTGTAAATTAATGCTCAGGTAAATACAGCAGATATTGTTGTAAAGTATAACAAACTACTTAGTTAGCATAGAAAAATATATATAAATAACTGTTCCCGGTAGCGTTACGTGGAGATGTATAAAGATAAAAAGAAGCGTAAAGTATATGAAACTTATGGAAATCTGTATGTGGTGCGGTACGGAAGTTACATATATATATGTAGATACCTCTGTTACTTAGTCACATTTAGAAAAAATACTAGAAAATGCTTTTATGTGTTAGCGATCATGAATATTTTATTTGTGGTTTGCTAGTAAATTACTATATTTTTTTATTATGCTGAGGTTTTTATAATTATATCGGTGAAACGTTTAAATACATCCGGTTTAACGCAGTCCGGAAATTCTCAAATTTAACTAGTCGTCATGTTTAAACACGACGACGGTGATTGGTGGACTTAATTATTTTTGTGTTGTGTGTTTGGTGTAAGAGGAGTAGCACAGGGGAATGAAGCAATATTCGCCTAGTGGCAGTTTTTAGTTTGTATCAACGTTAATATAGTGTTTTAAGTCATTCAAAGTATGTAATATAATAATGAAGAATATGAGAATAGTATTACTTAACTTGCAAATTAGTGAGCGACTCTAAAATATGTAAGACTAGCAATGTCCCGCGGTTTCCACCCAGTGAAAAGTCTTCTAAGGCGGACTATAGATTTACTTTCGTTAACACATTTAAAATTACTTTGTATTACTACAGGTAATGTAATATTCTTGATTTCATGGTATCCTTGGAATATCAGCTAACTCACCAGTCGCAGGCCCAGTTATAAGGGTCGCTGCAATTATCTTTTAAATGGAACGTCCCAATTTAATAATTTCAAAAGTATTTTACAGGTGTTGAAATGGTCTTTAATGAATCATTAATAGGATAAGGATTAATATAGAGGTATGAAAAATATGGTTTGATTATTGTCGGCACTTTTAAAATGTAAAAAAGGAGGTAAACGTCGGCATAACTACTGTACTTGGAAATATGGTATTGCGAACTTTTTTGTAGAATTATACCTTCTATAATAATATAGAACATTTTTCTATCATTAATAGTTTCATTAGCGCACGCGATCACAGGTTTTTATACTTTGGGTTATATTAATATATTTTTATTAGGGATCCCCATTTTTGGATTGATATTGTTACAAACATATATACATACTTACATAAAAAAAACAAATATTTCCTTTACAATATTAGTTTAGATAAATTGAAAATAAAATTATATTTGTCGGAAAATATGAGAGAAACGGAGAAGCATAAATATAAAGATAAAGCACAGGGGCGTAGGGTTCTCCACCGACATCGTTATTAATTGGATCCATTATTTAATTTCTTATTCTGTGGGCGTTCGTGGGTAATGTTGGTGCAATCAAACACTTTGTTAATTAACTCGGATTATAATGTTCAATCACTTAATGTTCCCGATGTCAATTTACACAAACTCATTAACAATAATAGCTAGGAACGCGACAGTTTCAATAGTCGACCACTCCGGCCGACCGCCACTCGAGAACTGCCGAGAGAAGGGCCGGACTGCCACTTATGGACTCTGCCCCCACGCCGATACACAGATGGCGCTAGAGTTCCACAGACTCTTGCACTCCGACATATTATACAATTTAATACAATATAAGCCTAAGGAATGCACTTCCTCCACGTGTACGATGCTATGTAGAAACCATAAAAAGTATTTTGCCTCTTACCAGACTAACGTGCTTAGACTGTATCATCACTTATGTTGAGTAGGCATGATCACAGTCAAGTCAATAACAAATATAAATGCGAAAATGACACCTTATGTTACACTTTTCATTTTTGTTGCTTTAGCAATCAGCGTAACGTTTTTATTAATAGGATGATAATGAGGCACCGAAAGCTTTTCACCAGAGCAAACCCAGACTAATTAGTAAATACTTTTTCCTATATTAGCGCTTGATTATAATCACACTTGTCGTTCCTGGACACAATGGGCTGACCAATTGAGCGAGACCAAACAAACTACCTTTTATAACCTAGCGAAGATGGCCACTAAAAGAGGCGGGTGGAAGGCATAGTCCGTTCGCGATTGGGAACCAGGACCACGATCTTTAGTCATGAATGATCGACTGGAGAGAGAGACAATCACACTTGATGTAAGTAATGATATAGTATAGTATATACATACTTACATAAAAAAACACAAATGTTTCCTTTACAATATTAGTTTAGATAAATTGAAAATAAAATTATATTATAGAATATAATACAATATAAGCCTAAGGATTGCACTTCCTCCACGTGTTCACTGATATACAAAAACTATACGTATTGTGAAGCAGTTTTAGGGTACAAAAGGCTCAATAATCATGTGAAGGGTTAAGCCTATACAAATAGACACATTAGATCAATCTTATATGTAAAGCTTTTGCTTGTTATTGCTGCGCTTGTTATAAATTTTTTTTACAATTCAGCAATATTATAACGTAAAATATGATTGGATCAAACTATCAAAAGTGCCTTTCTTTTTGTAATGGAGACGGTCACTGAGAAAGGACTGTCTCGTACTCCCACGGGATCGGAAAGTACGTCGGTGACAGCTAAAAAAAATATATAGAGTTGTGCATAAAAAAAATCTGTTTACACTCCTCTATGTTTATCGTAAAATATAAATAAAGTAAATTAATTATCCAGCCATTACCGTCGGTAAAACTTTAAAGTATTATGAATACCTATCGTATAGAGTGTGGGTTGAAAAGAAAAAAGAATCCAAAGTAATCAATCATACATTTAAAGCAGGTATAATTATATACCGCTCGCTATTTCGACATTTTTCAGACTGCATTGTCATACCTTACAGCTGAGTTTAATGACTTCCTTTCCCATTGCATTTGCTAATGGTTATTAGCAAATATATATAACACAAAATTGGTTTCCATTTATGTCCCTTATAAGCTTCGAAACCATTCAAACGATGCATAAAACATTAATAAAAATTAAAAAAAAGAACTGCCGTCAAAACAAACTGTTACAAATATTAATATGCTCTAAAAAGTAAAAAAATAATTGCGTATTCTTATATTCGGAGTCGGCGTCAGACATTTAATTACAGACAGCTATATATTTTTCCTTCAATCGCACCCTTACTGTAAGCCGTTGAGGAGTTCCGTTGATCCTCATATTTAATTACGACAATTACTTGATCATACCGATGTTACGGTAGGTGACTCAAATATCCGGAGATCTTATGTAAGATTCTGCCGGGTATCGTTAATTTGCTCCTATGAATTGAAGAGTTCCGTCATTTTGTCATGGAATCCATTATCAGAACCTAACCAAACTATCATCAAACAACCCTTGAAGTATATAATTTCCAATAAAAAAGAATCAGCGGAATCGGTTGGCGTGATCTTGAGTTATTCGGCCATTTGTCGCGCACATGCTTAACGCAAATTTAACACTTGTCCGGTTTTCTCATGGATGCCATCATCATAACTGGATTTAAAAGAAATGGGACCCTATGAAAAGCACCACCTTTCATTTAAAAAAAATCATCAAGATCGGTCCAAAAAAAATACCATAATAACCTCCTCCTTTTTTTGAAGTCGGTTAAAAAAGCAAGGTTATGATGCTGTTTGAAAATCACACGTTACATGAGAGAAATAGTGGCATCTAAAACCAATGGTACTTAGTTGATAAGCATTCCTTCGTTATTAATTAAAATAAAGCTTAACCCAAATCAGAACAAATCCAGCAAAACGATAAAATCCTAAAAAGGCTATCAATCAATCTATAGCTATAGTGAGTCAATCGTAAAAGATAGACACATGCCCTCTCAGGCTTTTTATTAGAACATTTTAAGAAGAACAATTCCCTGATACATAATTGTTGTGTAACTTTAACCGTTTATGTGGTACACATAAGTGATGCTCTCAAAAGGAGCACATTTACTCCATTTTTGCAACATTTTTCATTAATGATCCACTCCTATTGGTCGTAACGTGATGTTAGTTTATTTCTAGCCTTCGATAAATGGGCCTTTTAATACTAAAATCCTATTTCAATTCAAACAAGTACGACCCAAGACAAGACTTGAGAAAATACGTACAGATTCACATAGATGAATAGTCACATGATACTTTTGATATTTGTCTATACGTTTGGTGTCTCGACATTTTAGAACTTAAATAAAACAGATTTAGACAAGAGAGAGAGAGAGAGAGAGAGAGAGGAGAGAGAGAGGGGGAGAGAGAATACACTTTATTGTACACCATAAACAATACTTACAATATATACCATAACTTAATCATAGGGTACAATAAGGTGGCCTTATCGCTGAGTAGCGATTTCTGCCAGGCAACCTTTGGGTTAGACAAATTTATTATGGAAATGGGTAGGTGGTGTATAAAAGGTGTAGTACATAGACACATACAAAAATACATAGTAACATACGAACCCAAAAATACATATTATAATAACCTAATATATATAATTATATGTAAATATAGTCGTCGTCTAAGTGTACAGGGAGAGGTAGTGAACCTTGACGAGGTTTATAAAACATTAAAAGAATTAGCCTCTCTGATCGTCAGAGGTAGCTCATCCCATAATTTGATCTCCTGTACCGCAAAGGATTGCCCAAAGAACATAGTTTTATGGGGAATAATATTTAGTTTAAGGCTCCGAATCATTAAAACTAAAATGTTCCTTGAGATAATTTGGAGCATCAGGACTAAATAACACGCAGTACAGAAGGGAAACAATATGCAAATTCTGACGAAAACGTATAGACAACCACCACATAAGAGATGAATGCAACAAGAAATATAGTAAAAAATAACCTAGATTATCATTAAATATATATCAATATCGCAACACTTCATAAACGATTATATTTACGACACATTATAGCAAATGAAGCATTTCTTGTGCATTAAATCAAGCAATCTGCTAAAGAAACTCATTAACGAGTTTTCTAAGACGTCTAGAAGGGACATTAATTAGGCAAAGAAGCTGTTCACATTGGCTTGTCCCATTGATTGTTTTATATAGTAGAACAAGGTCTTTTAACTATCGTCTTCATACGTTGACGACCTTAAGTTAATGCCTTTCTTTTGACGTGGATTAAAGATGTGGTCTGGAAAGGACCCTGTAATGTTTAATGCAACCCTGAGGAATCCTATTTATACTTACGTTGTTAGCGTCGCCTTGGTCCTTTCTACCTGTGGCGGTGAGAGGAGGTTAGGTTCCTCCTCCCTCGTTCAAGACTCTCTTTCTGCAAGACAGTTGTCTTAAGAAGCAGAAAGCCAAGTGACCCAATCTCTCGCGATGGACTAACTGTTCTAGCCAGAATACACGGTCTAAGAAGATTGGAATTATCATCATCATCATCATCATCAACTGAACCGATGGAGATCCACTGCAGGACATAGGTCACCTCCAAGGACTTTCACTATACACGATCTTATGTAACCATCGGCTTCCGACAACCAGTCTAGTGCCTTGTGCCCCCAGCCTTCGAGCTATGTCGGGAGCTGTAGTTCTTCTGCGGATGTTTTCGTTTTGGATTTGATCCGGCAAAGATACTCAGAGTATAAGACGTTTGGAATACTCTCGCCTGATTCCCTTGTAATAGGGGATTATGGTGCGGTTCTTCCCATAAAAAGATCTACTCTTATGGATGACCTAGGGATCTACGCGTAAATATCTTTCCCTCCCTTAGAATTGGCTGTTCTAGGCTTCTTTAAACTGAGGTATTGATAGGCTGTGATACCTTGAGCTATTTCTAAAATTTTCTTTCTTTTGTAGTTTTTTGGACCTTCTACGCAGCATCGGACTGAAACGCAAACGTTTTGCATCACTATGAAAAACGTTTGGTAGCAAAGGCACTCCTTTGCTGGTAACTTATTCAGTAGACACCGGAATCTCCAGTCCAGATAGACAATTAAAGACAAGAGTTTCCTTTCTTTATTTGGTGCTGTTACTAATAAACTTCAAAAAAAGTTTAAAATGTTAAATTTCAACTGAATTATAGTGTGTGAACCAGTTAATAGAATGACAACACCTTTCGCCAATATTTCTGCCACTCGCCAACTGATACGGTAGAAAAACGACCTGCCCATTAGAAGTTGATAGACGGGTTTCTTTTATATAGTTGATAAATGTACAACGGTAATACAACATTCTAAGGTTTCGACATTGTCGGCTAAATTGAGAAAAAACTTCTAGGAAATCTAAGCGGCGTGCGACATAAGCGGAAATATTTACTCGTATATTTACCATTTATAAAATAAGACAGTGCCATATAACGTATAGACATATTAGCATTATCTATATTAACTAAGCCTTATACTGCAATTAACTAATTGGAAATACTTTACCTATATCATGAATCATGTTGGTGCCAATTCGGATGTAATTACCTAATCTATAAATTGCATCCATAGGAATTAAACTCAAGACTTGCCTCATTGGTATAGTGGTCAGCTTGGCTAAAGATTATGAGGTCCTGATGACATTGAGTTTTCTGTTAAGATCTCAATATTTGTCCTGTGTTGTGTAGTTGTCGGTGTGCTCCATCGCTGTGCTTCGGAGAGGATATTAAACGCGTCGGTCTTGCACCTAATCTCTCTCCACAAGTGTCGGATTACCGTCACATCCCACTATGAAGTAAGGAAATAGAGTGCACTTGTATACTATGTCTGCCAACACGCCGTGGACCAGCGTGATGGATTTATGCCCTGAATAACCTCTCTCCTATGAGTGAGTAAGCCTGTGCCCTGCACTTGGATGTTAATGGGATGCTTCTTACATTATTTTAAGCTCTTGTGCCTATTTTGTAATAGAGTTCAATTTAACAGGACCTATATAGATAATATATATATATATATAGACCTATATTGAAAGGAGAGTAAATGCAGGGAATATAGTAAATGGTGCTCTGCACGCCTTAATGAATAGCCAAATGGTGTCTCAAAGGGCTAGACTGGCTGTGTATGCTGGAGTGTTGGTGCCAGCACTTATGTATGGTAGTGAAAGTTGGGTATGGCAGAAGAATCACAAAAGTAAAATAAATGCGGTAGAGATGAGAGCGTTGAGAAGCATGAGTGGATTAAAACTGAGTGACAGAGTGAGAAATAGTGTGATAAGAGAACGTTGTGGTATAAAAGAAGACGTAGTGACTAAAATTGAAAAAGGTATGCTTAGATGGTTTGGGCATGTAGAGAGAATGAATGAAAGGAGACTGACAAAAAGGATTTATGAGTCAAGAGTGAATGCGAAAGTTGGAAGGGGAAGACCGAGGCGAACGTTCCTGGACCAAATCCAGGACATTTTAAATAACGGCCAGGTCAAGAGTACTCTAAACCGACGAACTTGTATGAAAGGTTTAATGAGATTGAAAGAAGCGAAGGAGATATGCAAGGATCGTGGCAAGTGGAAGGATGTTGTCTCTGCCTACCCCTATGGGAATGAGGCGTGATGCTATGTATGTATGTATGTATATATATATATATATATAGATAAATATACAAATAAACCCAAAGTAGTAGTCCAAAAACAATTTCAGACGAATTACGAGCTATCCTTAAAATAAAAAATGCTCTGATATAATGTTAACTGCTAATTTTTGATGTTTCTGATGTTGCTAAACTTTTAAATTAAGTACGACTACTTTTTTTCGGACGATGAGATCCACTGAGGCAATGGACGAACTTCTACCGTTTAGGAACTTCTGTACGCGCCCCATCATTTAGTCTTCCCGAAATATACACAAATTCACAATATAAACTTTAGGTAGTAGCTCCTGGCCTAATCCATCGCATTCGCACAGTAGGTGCCTTATTGATTCTTCTTCCTCATTGTAAGCCCTGCAAGTAGGTTCTTTAGCAAAGCCCATAGTTTTCAACATAGCGTTTTTACTGAAACGGTCCGTTGCGATTGCCATTGCATACCTTACCTGTCTTCTACTTAAATTCTTGAAGACTTTCGGCCAAGCCTGGTTTATAATGCATCCAAGAACGTTTTGGAATGCAGTAAACCCCTATAACTGTCCCATTCTACCTTTGTAGGCGTACTTTGCGGCATTTAGTCTTGTCAGGAACCTTCTGCTTGATCCAGGTCGAGCTCGCTGATCTGGTTGCTCGTTGCCTTTTACACCTTCATGACGCGGTACCCGTGCAAGCTTTACCAGATTGTTTTGTCTTCTCACGTATTCTAGCACTAGGCCAGATCTAATTTTACTTGTGTCGAGTGCTTTCAGTGCCGCCTGGCTGAGGATAATTATTCTTCGAAAGTTAAAGAAGGATATAAGTTTCAATACTATAATTCACTGCCTCATTGGTCTAGTGGTTAGCATGTTTGACTACAGACATGAGGTCCTGGGTTCGAGTCCCAGGTCGGGCCAATCAAAAAATGGATATTGAGTTTTCTATTAAGATTTTCTCAATATTTGCCTGAAGTTTGGAAGTTGGCGGTGTGCCTCGGAGAGCACGTTAAGCAGTCGGTCCTGGGCCTGATCTCTCTCCGGTCGTGACGGATTCCCGTCACACCGGACTATGACAGTGAAGGAATAGAGAGTGCCCTTGTGTACTATGCCTTCCAATCAGCAGTAGAGCAGCGTGGTAGGTCTATGGTCCTAAAAACCCTCTCTCATGCGAGTGAGGAGGCCTGTGCCCAGCAGTGGGACGTTAATGGGCTGCTACTTACCTACTATAATTCAAGGACTCTTTCAATCAGCTGAGCTCTACCGCAATGAATTTGATTTACTATGAATTAATTAATCATAACTTTTTATGTTTATGGTTTGCCTAATCATTTGATGTAGTTGTCACAAAAGGATATCAGTTTTTTTATAGAGCAATTCGAAGATTTTTTTGTACTTAGACCGGTATTAATTCTGTTGTATTTACTGAATTAAATATCGAAGTTATATTTTAATTTTTGTGACAGAAAAGTATTGTTGTATGATTTTGTTTAAATGGCTTTCGATATGGTGTAATGGCTACTATATTTTGGGAGTCTAAACTATTATTAGCCTTTAAACCTTTAAAAATTGATTTTGAAATGAAACTTCTTCAGGCGCATGAGGGTAAAGTTTTTACGGATGAAACGCGTGATAAGATTTACGTCACGAAGTTGTGCAGCGCTTTTTATGCTACTTCGCTTGAAGGTTAAGTACGTTTAACACTTACAAATAACATGTGCCATTTTTATCTGCCACTCGTCATTTAATATACTACTTTTCATAAATTCTCTTTTCTAAATTTTAAATTCAAATTATTTCTAATATTGACAAAAAACCCGTGGCATTTCTATTTACAATTTCGTCGTTTGAGATTTCAATAAAATATTTGTACTAATTTTCGTCATTTAATATTTTAATGACAATTAAATTCGGAACATATCTTCATGTGTACTTTGTACACACGTCTTTTTTTAAAGAAATATAAAAAACAAGCTTTAGGAACATTTGTCGTAACAGTTTAAAACATGAAATGAAAAACTAATATTCAAATTCAACATATTAATATTGATTTTCTATATTTAGAATTGCCTCCATGTGAGTCGTGGGCCCCATCTTTGGAAACACAAATTTTTATGATTAAAGCATATTGTTCAAGAAAATTTAACCATCTATTTTGAATATTATAATATAACCATTATGATACTGACACACTCATTCATACTTACATACACATACTCGTACATAGCATCACGCCTCATTTCCATAGGGGTAGGCAGAGGCCACGTCCTTCGACTTGCCACTTTTAGTATATCTCCTTCGCTTCTTTCATTCTCATTAAACCTTTCACACAAGTTCGTCGATTTAGAGTATTCTTGACCTGTCCCTTATTTAAAATGTCCTGGATATGATTCAGGAACGTTCGCCTTGGTCTTCCCCTTCCAACTTTCGCATTCACTTTTGACTCATAAATCCTTTTTGTCAGTCTCCTTTCAATCATTCTCTCTACGTGCCCAAACCATCTAAGCATACCTTTCTCAATTTTAGTCACTACATCTTCTTTTAAAACACAACGTTCTCTTATCACACTATTTCTTACTTTGTCACTCAGTTTCAATCCAACCATATATTATTTAATACAATATTCATCACTTAAAAATGTCTTTATAGTCTAGTATTAGAAGCATCAGGTAGTTAAAGGATCGGAGTTCTGGATGAGAACAGTTATTTTAAAATATCAATACTTTACGGTAAGTGAGCATCATCACGTCCGCTGCTAAAACTATTGATGATAGAAGAAAAAAATGTTGTACAATATTATAGAACGTATTAATATCTACAAAAAATTCAAATGTACCATATGTCCCTTCCAACTTCATTCAACTCATTCATATTTGTAGCAAATCATCGTTCTACACGAACCCGTTATGGACAAGGAACACAGCAAGATCTTATAATGCATTGAGAATCCAGTACAACAAGGCTTTTCGGTTTTTGATGAAACTACCACGATTCTGCAGTGCTAACACAATGTTCGCATTGCGGGAGTCCCTGACCTCTTCGCCATACTCAGATCGCGATCTGCATCTGACTGGCAACGGCTTCGTCATAGTAGGAATGCAATATTAACCCTTATAAGAGAAGACTTGAGAAATCCCTTTACGAGATACTGGTCTACCTTGCATCAGACACAAAATAATACTATAAACCTAAGTGATATAGACATATTTAATGATGGAAAGTCCTCAGTCAAAAGAAATATTTAATCTTACCTGTTAAGTAAAAAGTAAAAAAGAAAAAATTGTTGAGGAAAGTACACAATAACGCTATGTTTTAGTTGTTAGTGGAAACTTTCCTGATGTAATAAGTAAATTGTTTGTTTCCCAAATAAAAATAAATAAATAAACGTTTTCAATTTTTAATTTTATTACATTTTTAAAAGGGTATTATTAGTATTATTAGATACATAGGTGAGATCTTAAACTTCTGAGTGATAGAAAATATGTTCTTTTTTTAGTCTACAATTAAATTACACTAAACTAAGGAAGTTATAAAGTCTTAACTAATCAAGAGTCCACATCGAGTTATTCACATACAATCGAACAAATCAAACATTCCACGCGTAAGGCGGTCTCGCAAACCTGTTTAGTGCGCATACCGAAATGATACATTGCGTCATTGCTGGTTTAAAACCTCGTACACACTAGCCATGGCATAACTTTTATTAGAAATGGCTATATTATTAGTTTGTTAAGCATAGGGCTGGATTTTGGAGACGAGGGGCATCTGGACTCACAGCCCTGGGGCCACCACAAGAGGGCCTGTACCTATAGATTAATTTACTACCCTACTATAATCTGAGGACGACCCTGGCCAAACATACATACAATAGCATCACGCCTGATTCCCACAGGGGTTAGGCAGAGACCACGTCCTTCCACTTGCCACCATCTTTCGCTTCTTTCATTCTCATTGAACTTTATTCAAACTGTCCTGGATTTGGTTTAGGAACGTTCGCCTTGGTCTCCTTTCATTCATTCTCTCTACGAGCCCAAATCATCTGAGCATGCCTTTCTTAATTTCAGTCACATACCACAACGTTCTTCTGGCCAAATCCTATTTAGAAGTAGCTTTAAAGAGTATCTATTATCTTATGCTAAATAAAGTGATTATTTTATATAGTGTATTTCATCTATTGGTATATAATTTAAGGCAAATATTTCTGGGGCAAAAGTGCCCCTGCCATTTTGATTGCCTATAACTTGGTTCAAAGAAAAATAAGTAGGTTTGGTTTTATAAAAAGTTTATTTGGTCTTTAAACATTTTTCATGACATACTGAAAATCTTCAATTTCGTGGCAATTAAAGTCTTTAAGGTGTTGAATCGTTTGACGTTTATTCACATAAATTTTTGATTTTACGAAACCCCATACGAAAAAGTCTGGTGCTGGTAAGTCTGGTGTCAGGCTAAATCGCCAAGAATATTTCATTTCATTTCTTGGTACCGTTCGTACAGTAAATTCAACACTTTGGTTATTTTCAAAAAAATAGAGACCAATGATAAACGTAAACGTAACAATCAAATTTGGATTTTTAATACATGCAATAAAAACAAACTTTTAATTATAGAGTGACGAAGGTTTGAACATACGCAATTTTAATAAGATACCGCAATAAGTTTTGGATTTGCCTCCACATAATATTTTTTTTTTTTTTGGATTTATGGCTTTTTCCTGTGCCACACTGGCACAATTTACTTAGCCAGTGTCACGTAGAAGTAGAAGACGCACGTATAACACATAATTTTAAGAAAGCTATCAAAAACATTCTTTTACAAAAGGCATGTCATAAAGAAAAGAAAAGAAAAAGCATTTATTCAATGATGATGTAACAAACAGCATTACTGTCTGTAACACCACCTGGAATAGTGTACTTGACACACGTATATCCTCTTCTGTCAACCGATGACAGATATGTCAAACGCCGTAAGGTTACACTGAAAAAGTTTATATTGTCAAAAGCACTAAGGAGGTTACATTAGAAAAGATAGTATGGCAATTGTTTTCTTAAAACTTCTTATGTTCTATGTTTTTATTAATTTATTTCTTTAATACGCACCTCCTGATTACAAAAAACAGAACAACAAAAGAATTATTGAAATCGATATTGAAACAACTTTTATTTATAATAGAATACTAATAACATTCAGACTTATAATTTAAATTAACTATGGTCGAATTTCAACCACAGGGCGACCAAAGTGGAAATACATACAGATTCGAACAGTGCGTGTTGCCAGTGATGACCTACGGCTCCGAAACGTGGTCGCTAACTATGGGCCTCATTCGAAAGCTCAGTGTCACTCAGCATGCGATGGAGAGGACTATGCTCTGAGTTTCTTTACGCGATCAAATCAGAAATGAGGAGATCCGTAGCAGATCCTGAAGTGACCGATGGACGTTGGGGCCCGAAGGTGCTGGAGTGGCGATCCCGCACCGGGCGGCGCAGTGTAGGGAGACCCCCCACAAGGACCGATGACATAAAGAGGGTCGCCGGTAGCCGCTAGAGCCAGGCGGCACAAGACCGGGCCTTGTAGACGTCATTACGTGAGACCTATGTCCACAGTCCAGCAGTAGACGTCCATCGGTTGAATCGACCACGACGATTAGGAAAGATTTTAGAGCATAGACCCGCCACACTGCTTAATCCTCTACAATAAAACCTATNGCGATCAAATCAGAAATGTGGAGATCCGTAGCAGAACCAAAGTCAACGACATAGCCCTACGAATCGCGAACCTAAAGTGACCGATGGACGTTGGGGCCCGAAGGTGCTGGAGTGACGACCCCGCACCGGGCGGCGCAGTATAGGGAGACCCCCCACAAGGTGGACCGACAACATAAAGAGGGTCGCCGGTAGCCGCTGGAGCCAGGCGGCACAAGACCGGGCCTTGTGGACGTCATTACGTGACACCTATGTCCATCGGTTGAAGCGACGACGACGACATACAGATTAGGAAAGATTTTAGAACATAGACCCGCCCCACTGCTTAACTCTCTACAATAAAACCTATGTAGCAGTGGAACGTTAATGAGCTGACACTTACCTTATACAATTATTTGTAACAAAACTATTTATCTTGAGTACTATTTAGCATAATTAAATTCCTTGATAACGATTAAGTGTTACCTATTAAAGCGGATGTGTTTTGACAACCACACGACGTCTTTAGCTCATGTTTGAATGGATATTACAAAATACTTAAAGGGTTTCCTTCATGTTTAATGAAATGGCGTTGATAAACATTGTCAACAGATATTAATGCCGCCACTCGTTTTAGAACCACAAGCTGACAGCTATCAAGTTAAAATATCAAATTTATGTTAATTTATACGCAAATTAGAATATATTTCACAAAAATGTCACGTTCGCAATTCGTATATGTCTTCAATCATAATTTAGATAGATTTAAGATAAAATACTTATATATAAGATGAATTTAACATTGGACGTGAGTAGGTCTATAAAATCGATCCATAGGGAGGTAATTCAAAATGAAAAATGATAACAAAACCGAAGGATACAATGGATGTTGTATTTACATATCTATCACCTCTATCTGAAATTCAATTACACCACTGGATAGCTAAAGGATCAAAGAATTTATTACGTTAAGTAAGGACTGTAACATATCGCACGTGGCGGAGGGGAAGCCCCCCAATTTTGAAGGTCATTCTGCGGTCATTCGGTAAAGCTACGACGCTCATTGAAGTTGCAATCGTCAACTCTTGTTAAAATCTATCGATTAGCATAAATAATAATATTTTATATAGAAACTATTACCCGTTACGAGACGTATACACATATAACAAACGGCTGTGTCCAAAACCCATTCCTTTTTAATGTTAATGACTTTTCCCAGCAACGATATGACTTAATATACATTATTTCGTAAAAACATCGTAGAAAGCGCAACATCACACCGACATAACATCAGTGACCGAGAAGTTAAGGAGTGAACGGCTATCCTGGTATGGACATGTCATGAGAAGGGAGGATAGTCATGGATGCAAGAGGGCCCTAAATATGATAGTAAGGGGCAGGGCCGAGAGAGGGCGACAAAAAAGTGTGGATAAACGGTGTGAAGGAGGATATGTGTGTAAGAGGTGTAAATGTAGAAATAACAGCTGATAGAGTAAAGTGGCGAAAGGAAACATGCTGTGCCGACCCTACCTAGCGGGATAAGGGCAAGAAAATGATGATGGTCCTAAAAGCGACACTTGGGGCCTATTAGGAAAGTCTTGACATAGTTTTTGTTTGTATTTATTTTAAGATCTTTAAGTATTTTATGTACTTACGGTGAAACATATTTTCAGCGTCTGTTATTTATTATCCATCTATCGCACGCCAAGTAGCCAAGGCCACAATGGCAGCGTCCATGCCTCGCATCAACTGTTACACTTGAATCATGGTGTCACGAAACCACATAACCTTTCTATTGCTGACGGTTTCCTAGGTGTATTTATTTGTTTTTACTCTTTTAATAAATAAAAGGAAGTTTAAAATAGCGAAGTGCATTAAGGTGATCTTATCTCTTTAGCAAGATCTCGAATACCAAGACTGTTATGCAATTGCTTTTGCTTTAAGACCGCCTTTGACTATAGATAGTTGGGTAAGAACACTGATAGCTCTGAAATGTTGGAAGTTATTCGGTAATGTAGTCGTAACACTTAAAAATACCATAAATCATGGTTAATTATTACAAAATAATATGCAACACGAGGTAATTTTAACAAGCGGAATAATTGTATGAACACAATCTTTCATAGCTGTTTAAACACCAATTCATACACTAAGAACTTTTATTCTCTGAGCCTTTTAAATATACACAAATTGTACTATACTAATAATTACTTAACTATTTGAATTGATACGATTTAGCACTACTTCTCTTAAAACAGCTACTTCACGGAACACAGCTCAAAATACAATTATTCCGCTTGTTAAAATTACCTCGTATTGCATATTATTTCGTAATATTATCATAATTTTTGGTATTTTAAGTGTCACCACTATACTCAATAACTTCTAACATTTCAGAGCTATCAGTGTTGTCATCCAACTATCTACAGTCTAACATTTAAGTATTTTTTTCGTGTAATAAAGCATTTATCTAATTATCTCTGAATCTTTAGGTTTTACAACTGTATGCAGTCGGGACATAAATCCGGGACTAGTAGACAACCAAGTCGCATTATATTACACGCAAGTTGTCGTAATTAACATTATACAAAGTATAATTACTAAATATTGTCATTAACTAATTATCTAGCACCTATAATTTACGTGAAATAACACAGACTTTTATAAAGAAATTAAAAACCTTTTAAGGTTACATTTTAGTACACATCTAATATGCAACATCCGTTGTTTTTAACAAACGGAAGGCATTAAAATAAATGACAAAGTTATTGCTGTAATCACTGCCGACATATTCGTCTTTTATTACCAATTTTGTAACTTTTATGTAGAAATATATCAATGCGAAATAATTGTCAATCCAATATCTATTAAGATACGTCCTAAAAGGTGCATGAGGTGTCACACACCAAGTTCTATCCGCACAGAACAGACAGACTTCAAAATGGAATCAATTTTAAAAGATTTTCTTTATATCAATTTAAATAAGAGGAGAAACTTTGATATTGCCAAAATGGAAAATCTTGTTTCAAACTTACACCAATTGTTAGAAATATGACGATAACTAATACATAAGTTTATAGTATATATTCCTAAGATTAAATTTCCCCTTAATCTTCATAAAGGAGATCCATAGCAGAACCAAAGTCACCAACATAGCCCTACGAATCGGGAACCTGAAGTGGGCGGAACACATAGTCCGACGGACCGATGGACGTTGGGGCCCGAAGGTGCTGGAGTGGCGACCCCGCAAGGTGGACCGACGAGATAAAAAGGGTCGCCGGTAGCCGCTGGAGCCAGGCGGCGCCGGGCCTTGTACGTGAGACCTATGTCCAGCAGCGGACGTCCATCGGTCGAAGCGATGACAACGACGACTTCATAAAGGCACGTGATTATACTATTTCTTATGGTCATGCTTTCCGTTGTCTTTGTAATCAACCAAAAGTATGAATTTGGAGTTTATTTATTTATAAAAAAAAAATTAATATTAAATATATGCTAGATGATAATATCTATGAATATAACATGATATATAAAAACGTTAATTTCTTGAATAAAATACGAATTATAAACGTTACAATGGTTATTTAAGTGACAAAGATGTTTGAACTTGATTCCAGGCTTATGAAAGCTGAACACACTGTAACGTACAAAATATATGTTTTAAAGGAGTAACCGTTGAATTTAAAAACTATGTTTTAAAGGAGTAACCGTTGAATTTTTTACCGGTTTCTTCTCAGTGGAATCAATTTTCCGAACCGGTGATAGATTTATTACCAACGGACAGACTACTGACGATTCAAAAGTTCTGTTAGAACCTACTTGAATAAAGAATATTATGAAACATTTAAAGCCAGGACTAACTTGGCCTGCTTTTAACATTTATGTTTTAGCTTGAGATATAAAAGACTGCAATGTAACTCGTCTATTGATAGCTGAGAATACTAGTAATTTTGACATTTGTACTTTTAATAAGGAAGTTAGGTAAAGTAATATAATAAATTTAACGCGACATTGACCGAGATCTGGTTGCGGTTAGTTAATATTTATTGATAATAATGAACAAAATATATTAGTAGTATATTTAGCCAAGAGCAACATTCCCATGGAAATTACGAAAGATTTGACATACGTATGACATTTTTCATTTTTTTTAAAGTTCCTCGCGTAATTCTTGTGGGAATTTAAACAAACCCTTTCTTAGTGAGCGTGTACGTCGCGAAAGAGAAACGTATACTGAATTTAAAGTAAATCCGGGGCAAAGTTTCGTAAATAACGCAGCAAGTGATCGCTTTCCGCTTATATATTCCGACCCCGTGGGAATATGGGCACCCGCTCTTATTGAGCATCTACATTGCGACACGGGTAACGATGCCAAATTTGAAAGCAATCAGACCTATAGTTTTAGATATAAAGATTATTTGATACACTTGTCTATAATTTAACTCTTATACGCCTTAAACGATAAATAACAACATTTCCCACATTTCCATGGTCTCGGGAACTACGGGGATGACACTAGTTAATATATCGCCACCAGGAAGCGTTCATAAATCCAATTTGATCACCAGTAAATAAAATCTTCTCATAAAAACGAAATAAACGTATAACCTGTGTATTTATCAATCTAAACTTATCGTCTTTAGACGAATTTGGTGTTCTGAAATAATATTAAACGGGTTACGAGGTCTTTACTTTCTAGCGTCGATGTAAAACGGATAGGAGTCCTTCCATTTCTAATAAAATATTAATATAGGTCGGAGTAGGTAGATCGATATAAGGTGGTGGACGTCAGACGTAGAGGATAATAGGGATACGTCACCAAAATACCGAAACTTCATATTTATGGTGATATTTGTTCAGGAATTTTGAAATTAGCATGTATCTGTGTTTAATGTGAAAAACGTATTAATAATATCAATTGTCGTATGATTTAAAATACACCCCCCCCCCNATCCACCCCCGTGCCTCGGAGAGCACGTTAAGCCGTCGGTCCTGCGCCCGATCTCTCTTCGGTTGTGTCGGATTACCGTCACATCGGACTATGAGAGTGAAGGAATAGAGAGTGCACTTGTGTTCTATGCCTGCCAATCCGCAGTGGAGCAGCGTGGTGGGTCTATGCTCTAAAACACTCTCTCCTCGGAGTGAGGAGGCCTGTGCCCAGCAGTGGGACGTTAATGGGCTGCTACTTACTTTACTTATTTTTAATATCAATTTACGCTACCAGTTCTAGCTAATGTTAAAAGAAGACGTTCATTATTTTTACACGGCATCTCTGGCCCAATGTTGCGACTAGTCGCTTTAATAGCAGATGTCCCAGGTTCAATCCCCAGTAGGGCGAGTTTAGAAAATAGTATTTTCTATTTTTTAATTTGTTTAAGTCTGGACTGGTGGGAGGCTTCGGCCGCGGCTAGTTATCAACCTACCAGCAAAGACGTACCGCCAAACAAGGAGATTTATGGTCCGGTACAATGCTGTGTAGAAAACATAAGATGTATATTACAGTTTAGCGCGCTTCCATCTTAGACTGTATCATCACTCACCATCAGGTCAGATCACTGTCAAACG
This sequence comes from Elymnias hypermnestra, assembly GCA_015832385.1. NCBI lineage: Eukaryota > Metazoa > Arthropoda > Insecta > Lepidoptera > Nymphalidae > Elymnias > Elymnias hypermnestra. Next base: position 411,070 of record JACTOM010000212.1, on the reverse strand, counting down.
CTAATCTGTCAGCAACAATAAAAATATTTCATACAAAAACACCTAGGAATGGTTAAGCCGTATTTTATCCCTTTCTGTTGAATTAGAAATAACGCTTGTCAGTATGAGACAAAACTTAGACAGGGCCTTTTGTTACTTTATTTCATGTTCATCTATTACACAATTAGAGAATACAGCGAAAGTATTGAAAAAAACGCAAGGGATCTGATATCTTATTTTAAATTCGATCCATTGACGTCTAAAGATGTTAAACGATCATTATCCACATATAAATGGATATTAGACAATATTGGAAAAATTATGATTGTTAATGAAAATATTGAAAACGAATTGACAAACGAATTCTAGTTGCACTTGAAAGCTAAATATATTGTAACGTACAAAAACGATGTTTAAAGGAATAACCGTTGAGTCTCTTGTCGGTTTCTTCTCAGCGGAATCAACTTTGTTAAAATAGACAGACTACTGACGATTCAAAAGTGCTTTTTGAGCCAACTTGAATAAAGAATATTGCGATTCGATTATTCATTTTAATGTTGACAGTCAAAATATAGAAATAGTATCTGATGAGAATTAAAAATAACTATTCATTTTATTAATAATAAAAAATTTTGTTAGCCTATCTGTATGTTTTATATTTTATTTCAAATCCATAGTTCAAATCACGGAAGTTTTTGCGATATTTCCCGCACGTTATGGGTAAAATGACATGTCCATATTATTATATCTTGACGCAAGTATATAAAATCGATCTACCTTCTCCGACTACTGCATATTAGCGTGATTCCTAGCTGCAGTGACTGACTAAAGTTGGGTTCTGTCACTGTTATAGTTTAGTGTCAGTAAGTGAAATTACAGCACGTGTCTCGTATCGCAATCACAATAGTGCTGCCGTTGCACTCGCAGATCACGTACCATTGTGCGTGAGAGAACGCTGATTTCCCAAGTAATCACTGCGTGGATATTTCTATGCTTGGTGTTTATGACGTTTTCGCAATAAAATTGCTCGTATATTATAATCCTACCATTCTAATACAACTTAATAGCTGTAAACTTGTGGCACTAGCAAGAGTAGCGACATTAATATCTGTTGACAATGATTATCAACTCTGTCGCGTTGTCACGCCAAAATTATAAGCCAAAAGAACCTGAGAAAGGATATAGGCTACTTATAATGCAATATTTTATTTTATTTATTAATTAGGAAGCCAACCTTGTGTAGGTGCGATGCTCTCCAATGATAGGATGTGGGCCGGAGTATCCTCCTTCTGCGAGACCGTAGTCTCGCTTAAGGAAGCCCATGAGCAACAGAGGGAGAATGCAGCGGATGCTCCCGCTCACAGCCGAAGGAGGCAGGGTACTAGGCTAGGGTTGAACATACGCATTTTTAATCAGATCCCCGAATCAATTCAGGTTTGCCTCCACATTTTTTTGAGAAATATGTAAAAAACGTCCTATTACAAAAAGCACATTATAATACTGAAGATTATTTAAGTGAAAAAGATGTTTGGATGTGATTCCAGTTGCGCATGAAATCTAAAGACATTGTAACGAACAAAAACTATGCTTAAAGAAGTAACCGTTGACTTTCTTGCCAGTTTCTTCTCAGCAAGAAGCTTTCTTTTTTATTAGGTCGGCAACACCACTGATGTGTTGCCGACCTAATAAAAAAGTGTTTAATTGCCTCTTAAACGTCTCTAAGTCAACCTTGCGGAAACACCATGGCTGGGAGGTCGTTCCACATCTTGCACGTGCGCGAGAAGAAGGATCGACGAAATTGAACTGTGCCTGAAGGCGAGGTTGCACTTCTTCTTCACTCTTTCAAATAATTTCTTATCTAGGTTGAAGGCTTCGACTCTGGCTAGTTATACCATAACAACAAACGCGTGCCACTAAAGAAACTCAGCTGTTACTGTCTTAGATATAGTTTTGTCTTTTACAATGTGTAATATTTTGCTTTCATGTGCAACTGGAATAAAGTCCAAACATTTTTATCATTTAAATAATCTTCAACATTACAATATGCCGGTTATAAAAGGATATTTTTTTGACATAAGCAAACTGAAAAATGATTTCTGAACCTTCTTCACTCTAAAATATAGCATTAGAAAATTTACAAGTAATTTTTCCAGTACGATGTTGAGTAGAAATTGGTAAGAGGCAAGTTACCTCTTACTAAATTATCACAGTGTTTAATCCTCTTTACACCTTTTTGTAAAACGTACGAATAGGTGTACAGGTAATGACATGGGATTGAAATAATTATTCAACTGCTCATCAATCAGCTAAATCAAGTGAGATTACAGTCAGCCTGTTAGCAATAAGAAAGCATGTTTAATCATACACAATCTGTATGAGAACACAACAATAAACAAATGTCCATTGACTTATTACAAACCACAATATTGGAAAAACACGAACACGTATTGGCATATATCAACTGCCTCATTGGACTAGTGGTTAGCATGTTCGATTATAGACATGAGGTCCTGGGTTCGAGTCCCGGGTTGAGCCAATTGAATAATCGATATTTAGTTTTCTATTAAGATTTTCTCAATATTTGCTCAAGTTGGGAAGTTGTCGGTGTGATCCACCCCCGTACCTCGGAGAGCACGTCAAACCATCGGTCTTGCGCCTAATCTCTCGCAGGTAGTGTCGGATTCCCGTCACATTGGATTGTAAGAGTGAAGGAATAGAGAGTGCACTTGTGTACTATGCCTGCCAATCCACACTGGAGCAGCGTGGTATGCCTTAAAAACCCTCTCTCCTATGAGTGAGGAGGCTTGAGCCCAGCAGTGGGACGTTAATGGACTGCTACTTACCTTACTGACAGCTCTAAAATGCTTTAAATTGAGTAATTTAGAGCCAACAATTAAAAATACTGCCTTATTGGTCTAGTGGTTAGCATGTTTGACTACAGATATGAGGTCCTGGGTTCGAGTCCCTGGTCGGGCCAATTCGAAATAAATATTGAGTTTTCTATTAAGATTTTCTCAATATTTGCTCAAGTTGGGAAGTTGGCAGTGTTATCCACCCCCGTACCTCGGAGAGCACGTTAAGCCATCGGTCTTGCGCCTAATCTCTCACAGGTCGTGTCGGATGCCCATCACATCGGACTATGAGAGTGAAGGAATAGAGAGTGCACTTGTGTACTATGCCTACCAATCCGCAGTGGAGCAGCATGGTGAGTCTATGCTCTAAAAACCCTCGCTCCTATGAGTGAGGAAACCTGTACCCAGCAGTAGGACGTTAATGGGCTTCTACTTACTCATATATCCATTTATTTATGCAACAGCTGCACTAATATTGATGGAACATTCTCTAACAGATATCTGATGTTGATTTCATGAAGGGGAAAACCTTTGTTTTCTATTATATTACAAAGCGTATTTTTATTTTTGAGGATTTATAATTACGCGGGTACTAATAGATTAAATATAAATAAGCCAAGTAAAATAATAATAATAATCCCTTTATTTATTTATTTCCTTATGGTCTACAGAGGAATAAAAGTAAACATGCATAGACTTAACCTAACTAATAACTAATTAAGTGTACATGAGTATGCATTGCTGTTGTAGGTGTGTTTGTGTGTGTATGTATGAATGTGTACGTGTGTGTGAGTGTATGCTTGCGTATGTGTGAGTTGTGTGTGTGTGTATATGTACATACATATATGTGTACGTGTGTGTGTGATTGAGAAATTGAGAAATCATTCTATAATTAGATATAGAATATTTTTAAATTAAATATTGNGTTATCATCAGTCATTCGTTTAAATAATAAATAGAAGAAAAAAAACGATATTTGACGATTCAAAAGTGCTGTAATATGCCTACTTGAATAAAGATATTTTGACTTTGACTTTGTGAATGAATGAGTTCTTAATCTATACTAATATTATATATTTTTCATTCCATAAGGATCTAGCGAGAACGGCTGGCAAGCAATGGACAGAAACGGCTAAAAACAGAATAAAATGGGAGGAACTGGGGGAGGCCTATACCCAACAAGTAAAATTACAACAGATTAATCACATGAAAAGTTTCAACAGATGAAATATATTAAGGCTACCACAAATTTCAACCTGTAGCCATGAATTTATTGGTGTTGGAGGCCAGTCACACGACAGGTAGGTATATTTTATTACCACGTGAATGCGATGTAGTCAGGCGGGGCGTGGCTCTTAAACGAATTTACATATAAACGCATTGCGTAAGAGAAAGTGGAATGACTGAATGGACATCGAGTTAACTTAATATGTAAAAAGTAATGCCTTAGCATTTTACATAACTAACTAGCGACCTTTAAAACCCAACAAAAAACACCATCTCTTGAAGAAGAATTAAGTATTGACGATATATATGTCGGAGAATAAGAGAGAACGGAGCAGCATAAAGCACAGGGGCGCAGGGTTCTCCGCCGACGTCGTCATTTATGGGATCCATTATTTCATTTCTTATTCTGTGGGCGTTATAATTTTCAATCACTTAATGTTCCCGATATCAATTTACACAAACTAATTGATAATAATAACTAGGAACGCGACAGTTTCAATAGTCGACCACTCCGGCCGACCGCCACTCGAGAACTGCCGAGAGACGCACCGGACTGCCACTTATTGACTCTGCCCCCACGCCGATACACCGATGGCGCCAGCGATCCACAGACTCTTGCACTCCGACATATACATTCACATATATGTAAGTTTATGTATGTTATATATGTATATTGATATATATCTATTATTGTATATATATTAGGATGTAATTATTTGTGTGTAGGTGTACGTTATTGCCTACCTTACTTCTTCGCTACTTACAGCTTTTTAAACTCAAGGTTGTCTGGAAGAAATCGCTATTAAGCGATAAGACCGCCTGTTGTACTTTCTTTCTCTATTTAGTTAAGTTTATTATAATGTATTACTTTTAAGGTGCAATAAAGTGTATATATAAATAAATAACTACCTTTAACATATAAAATGGTTGGAGCCTTCTTTTAAGAGTTCACGTATCCCCATTGGCAGAACACTGCTCTTTCCATTAACCAAAAAAATAATAAAATGATGAACTTAATACCAAACTTACACAGTATATCAAAACCACAATATTTTTATTTAAGTATGCTCAAAATGCACTTTTGAATCGTCAGTAGTCTGTCCGTTGGTAACAAATCTACCAGCGGTTCGAAAAGTTGATTCCGTTGAGAAGAAACCGATAAGAAACTCAACGGTTACTCCTTTAAACATGTGTTTAGCTTTCATATGCTACTGCAATCAAGTCCAAACATTTCTTATCGCTTAAATAACCCTCAACATTATAATATGCCTTTCGTAAAAGGACTTAATGTTTTTAGCACATTTCTTAAAATTGTGTTGAGGGAAATCCAAAACTGATTGCTCAACCCGACAAAGGATTTCTGAACCTTCTTCACTCTAAAATATGGTATTACAAGTATTTATTTATATGCAAGGAACAGTGCAGTGGTTTCTTAAATACATAGGACCGATAATCCTGCAGTAGCATAAACTGTGTTGCAGTGATCAACGTCTTCCCTTATATATAACACAGGTTGTACANGAAAATCTTAATAGAAAACTCAATATTGGTTGTACATAATACTATAACAATTTTAACAGTTTGTTCTTATTTCTTGTATCAAACTTATGTGTTTCGCTCCTTTTTCTGTATAAATGGTATTATCACGGATATATTAAGTGTTATTCAACAACATATATCAATTGCTGTTCGTTAGTTTAGCAAAAACTCGACAATTTTGGTTTTGAATTGTTTGCGAAAGTCCAGAAATGGTTTAAAAGATCTTTGAATGTGAAAAATGGCTTGGAATATAAAAAAAAAACAAAAGTTTCGCTTTCCTTTAGAAACTATTCCCATCTATCAAACAATTTACGTTCGGTCCGTCGATCAGAAATCAAATTAAATACAAAAAAATACTTTTTTTTCATTTATTTTTGACATTTGACATTGACAAACAACAATTTCTGATCGCAACTATAATATTTGACAGACATTGGCGGGAATCTGTTGGAAAATGTCCCGTTTTTAAATTACGAATTCTATTTGTTCCGGTTAAGTTTTGACCACATTTCTTACTAAAGTTGTAATATTGTTTTTTTTTATTTATTGATTTTGAGGCGGTAGGAAGTTTACCGACTGAGCTAGTTATAGTATAGAAATGCATACATCTATCGTTTTACAAGCAAAACAGAACGATTTTCTGTAAAAGATTTCAACGCAACCAAAGCTTGAACAATAAGAGATTATTAGTTAGTTATTAAAAAAATTAAAGGGTCCAATCATAAACATATCAAAAATGAGAGAGTTGAGAAGTATGACTGGATTGAAACTGAGTGACAAAGTAAGAAATAGTGTGATAAGAGAAAGTTGTGGTATAAAAGGAGATGTAGTGACTAAAATTGAGAAAGGTATGCTTAGATGATTTAGACACGCAGAGAGAATGAATGAAAGGAGACTAACAAAAAGGTTTTATGAGTCAAAAGGGAATGCGAAAGTTGGAAGGGGAAGACCAAGGCGAACGTTCCTGGACCAAATCCTGGACATTTTAAATAAGGGCCAGGTTAAGAGTACTCTAAACCGACGAACTTGTATAAAAGGTTTTATGAGAATGAAAAAAGCGAAGGAGATATGCAAGGATCGTGGCAAGTGGAAGAATGTGGTCTCTGCCTACCCCGAAGGGAATGAGGCGTGATTCTATGTATGTATGTATATCAAAAATTTGCAGTAGTCATTTATCTTACCAAAACATTTAGATTTTATGTCTTTTGTATGTATGTTTGTAACGTTTTCACACTAAAATTACTGAAAATAGGGATCGCTAATAAAATACATTGAAGCTGCGGAAACTATTGATGATAGAACAAGAAAATGTTCTACAGTATTATAGAAGGTATTAACATCTACAAAAAAGGCCACGATAGCATATATCCAACTACTATAGTTATGCCACTACTACTACTTTTTACATTTTAAAAGTTAATAAAAGTACAAATAATTATCAAACCGTATTATTCATACCTCTGTAATAATTCTTATCCTATTACTGATATATTAAAGATCGTTTCATTACCTGTAAAATATTTTTTAAGTTATTAAAATCGGACATTCCATTCAAAAGATATAACGAATTTTAAAATGTCAATCTGCAGAAAATTGTAGCGACCCTTATAACTGCGACTGGTGAGTTAGCTCATATTCCAAGGATACCGATTTTACCCACAGATGAACCGATATTGTTGTTAATTAACAACACATTTAACCACACCTAAGAGTGGGTTTGGTAGTTTTAATTAATGCCATATCGCAAAGCCGAGGTGTCGTGTGCGTAATGTATTTCATAACTGAAACTCATTACCCCCTTTATAGAGCAAAGCAAACAATGCAGTCGGTTTCGCGCCAGTAAACCTGTAGATGACCTTCGGCTAAATACGATGCTATAGATTAGAAATAGAAAGTCATCAAACCATCTTAATGTTACGCATCGTGCTTAGAAATACTATGTGTCTACACTAGCTGTTGCCTGCGGTTCGACTTGAGTAGTTCCAAATCATTTAGGAATATAAGGAAATCGGCTGTAAGGACACACGTGGCGATAGAAGATGATTATTTGATGATTAAGCTTCTGTTATAGTGTCAGGTTATATAAGTGGCGCGGAAGCAGCCCTAAGTCTGTGGAACGCTGGCGCCATCTATCTATTGGCGTGGGGCAGAGTCAATAAGTGACAATCCGGCGGTCTCCCCAGTTCTCGGGTAACGGCACGCCGGTGCGGTCGACTTTTGAAACTGTCGCATTCCTAGCTATTATTATAAATGAGTTTGTGTAAATTGATATCGGGGACATTAAGTGATTGAACATTATAATCTGAGTTAATTAATAAAGTGTTTGATTACACCAACATTACCCATCAACGCCCACAGTATGGAAATTATGGATACCATTAATGAAGATGTCGGCGGAGAACCCAACGCCCCTACGTTTTATGCTTCCTTCTCTCTTATTCTCCGATATATATATAAATGTATGACAGATGAGGATTTTCGCTACGAACGAATCTAAACAATGATTTTTAAGGTTAGGTTAGTTTGCTATGGTGGCTTTTCCCAGGGACAGAAAAACAAACCTTAAAGATGACTTAACTGTACCTGACAGCCATTCACGTAGACCCGCACCTCCTCGAGATACGGAAACCCATTATTAGTGAGCATTCACGTCGTAAAGACTTTGTTCGTAAAAATGGCCACTTATATAGTAAACGAAACGAAAATCGAAATATAATCTTGTAAAAATGTTTTAAGGACTACACTAGTGACTGCATTTTATAATATGTCTGTTGAATCCCACTTCATATATACAGTTTATTCAATTCAAATGGGAAATGTTACTATTGTAAAACGACCAAGGTTAAGCGAATAATTCGAACTTACGAATTATTCGTACCGTATCGAATTTTTATATTCGATTCGAGTAGAAAAATCGAAAGCTTTTGATTAATTCGAATTATTCGATTGAATTTTGATATTCGATTCGATTAAATTCAAACGATATTCGCACATCCCTAAAAAATTAAGTTGCAATGCTTTTCGACCAATATATACAAGCTCAGATACAAGGTTATGTACTATCACTGTTTTTCACGTTATATGACTCAATAATCACTTAAACGACTATATAACCGAGAAACTTCGTACCTGAGAATTAATAAATAAAAAGCCGTTTGATAATTGTAGAATGGTTTAACTTTAGTAAGAAATGTGGTCAAAACTTTACCGGAATAAAAAGGATTCGTAATCAAATACACGACGCACAGGTTGCCGCCAAATTATTGGTTGTCAATGTCAAATGTCAAAAACAATAAAAGTAATTTTTTCAATTTAAAATAATTTCAGTACTAAGGGACGAACTTAAAATGTTTGACTTTCAAAACAAAAAAAATCCTTTTCAAATTTGATATTATATCTGCACGATATTTTAATTTATTTCTAAACGACGATACGAAAATGAAATGTTTGAATAGTTGAATAGTTTCTAAGGAAATGCGAAATTGTCGTTTTTACGATATCCCAAGCATTTTTGTCATGTTTAGTCACCTTTTAAACCTTCCCTGGACTTCCACAAATAATTCAAAACCAAGTTTTAATGTAACTAACGAACAACAATTAATTTTTATATATTTTGGAATTTTAAAAGTGCTTAGACATTGCATTATGTATTATTATTATATATTGATATACAAATCTATGTATTTTAAGTTTTTATTTAGCTGTATCACCGTTTAAGACAAACTTAACTAGCTAATTGGAATTGCACAAAATATATAGGTATAATACAATCTATTTACATCGCTGCTTAATATGCCATTGTAAGACAGACAATAGTCAAGTAATATAGTTATATTTCTCACATAAACTTTCTATAACAAATAATAAATCTTACCTTTTCCTTCTGTCTATTGGATAAAATTGATTCCCACAAACATAAATGTCCAATCGTCTTTACTAAAAACAATAAATTGTAAATGGGAAACCAGCTTACGTGCTTTGAAATAACTTGCACTAACTTTTTAAATGAAATTTATTGTATAATAACAATACACTTTATTATTAAATACTTCAAATATGTGTTTGTATTTTAATTACTGTTGTAATCACGTGAAAATCACTTAATATCCATCAATATTCACTACGCACGCGCAAGACTACTACACCTCTTGAAGACGTATGAGCAACTGTCTTTAAGACGCTATTTCGTTATACGTTTTACATTCACCGAGATTGTATTATAAAGACACCGATTTAAAAAGTTATTACGAAGATTAAAACTCACTAATTTGTCTATATTTACAACTTTTTTGAGTTATATTACGTTGTGGAGATTTTTATTAGTAACAAATACGACTGCAATAATACTCTTTTGCTATTTATAAAAAAATAGTTAAAATGCGGTATTATAAAGACACCAATTTAAGAAGTTATTACGAAGTTTAAAACTCACTAATTTGTCTATATTTAAAATTTATTTGAGTTATATTACGTTGTGGAGATTTTTATTAGTAACAAATACAACTGCAATAATACTCTTTTGCTATTTATAAAAAAATAGTTAAAAGGCGGTATTATAAGACACCAATTTAAGAAGTTATTACGAAGTTTAAAACTCACTAATTTGTCTATATTTACATTTTTTTTGAGTAATATTACGTTGTGGAGATTTTTATTAGTAACAAATACGACAACTGCAATAATACTCTTTTGCTATTTATAAAAAAATAGTTAAAAGGCGGAATTATAAAGACACCAATTTAAGAAGTTATTACGAAGTTTAAAACTCACTAATTTGTCTATATTTACAATTTTTTTGAGTTATATTACGTTGTGGAGATTTTTATTAGTAACAAATACGACAACTGCAATAATACTCTTTTGCTATTGATAACAAAATAGTTAAAAGGCGGTATTATAAAGACACCAATTTAAGAAGTTATAATGAAGTTTAAAAACTCACTAACTCGTCTTTAATTTCAATTTTCTTGAGTTATTCTACGTTCTGGAGATTTTCTTAAGTAACAAATACGAGTAGCAAAAAAAAAACAATTTTTCTATTTATAAACCGACATAAAAAATTGAATTATAAAAGATTAAAACAAGAGAATAATATAAAAAGGAAGTCTTACTGCCTAGCAGCGAATTATTCCGAAGGTTGTATTATATAGACACCAATTTAACTAAATTAAGAATATGAAAATATGTAAAAAGTGATCGTATCGCTTAACAGGGAATTAGTTTAGAGAACTTGAGGTCTCTAAACTAATTCCCTTCCTTTTGCACTCCTGAACTTGAGTTCAGGAGTGCAAAAGGAATTTTATATACTATGTAATGAAGTTTAACTTCAAAAAAATCAAAACAAAAAGTGTTAAACAAGTAACATCCATTACATTATGGTAAATCATTTCCTTCATTAATATACTAGTGGCGGAAATTCTACCATATTTCATAAAGTTTGAACATTAGTCTATAATCTAACAGGACTATAATCAAAAAATATAATATTATAACTCCAGTTGCTACCAGTTTATCACAGACTATACTCAAAAAACGTTGTTGCCATAATCTATTTATATAAAACTAGCGGCCCGTCCCGGCTTCGCACGGGTAGACATAAATAGGTACATATTTTTAAGTTATAAGCATGATAATTAAAACGCCCATGAATCACTAAATTAGAAAAAATTGTATGCTTATCTTAAAGCTTCCCTGTACACTACGTGAAGAAGATTCCAATACGACGAACTTTTGCTAATCTCGCTTGAGAACTATTCTTTGATAGCTGCAACCTTCTTCTTCTAAGCATATTGCTATGGCGGATATTTATTTTAATGAGAGAAATTAAGAATAGACTAATAATAATAATATTAATATAAAAGAAATTATTCGAGTCCAAAGAGATAGTTCTGAAAAGAACTTTTTAAGTGGAGCATAAAAATGTGTTATAAAACTCGAAATATTCAATGTCGCTTCCGTCCAATGTGTAAGGTAACCTAGTTCATAATAGTGCACCCCCTCCTCCCGCACTGCCCCTCCCTCGTCGAGTTAGTTACTCGATGCGCTGCGTGGCGGCCGCCGCCGGCATGTATTTTTATTTTAATTTCATGATATCTTTTGAATGGAATATCCGATTTCAATAATTCAAAAAGTAATCATCAGGTATTGAGACAGTTTGGAATATTAAATTATTTATTTGGATATAAATTTATAAATGGTATGGATAACACGGTTTGAGTTTGATCGGCATTTCTATCAATTTGTTAAACGTAAAAAAGTAGTTATAGTGACGTAACTACAATAGTGAGACGTATGGTCTCGCGAAGTTTTTTGTAGATATTGATATATTCTATAATATTGTGGAACATTTTTTTGTCCTATCATTAATACTCTTCACAGCGTATTCGATGAAAGACCTTTTATGGCTAATTTTTTTACACGTTCGGTTGGTTTTAATACGAATTTCTAAACATTTCTAGCCTAAATATAGCCTATGTTACTCAGTGACAATGTAGCTTTCTAATGAAAAAAGAATTATTAAAATCGGTCCAGTACTTTTTGAGTTTATTCGTTGCATACAAAAATACAAATCTTTCCTCTTTATAATATTAGTGAAGATAATGGACTTTTTAAAGAAATCAAAACAAAGAGTGTTAAACAAATTTCTTTAATATAACTAGTGGTGGAAATTCTACCATAATGCATTTACCATGTTTCATAAAGCTTGAACTTTATTACGGTTTCATTTTCAAAAACCATAACTCAAAAAACGTCGTTGCCATAATCTATTTATATAAAATTGAGTCCCTATTTACCTATATCACCACATCACACGTACACGGCTGGAACAATTTCGATAATTCTTCTTTTGTTGTTCTGGTTGCTATACCTAAGGGAAGGTTAATAGGTTCTTATGGAGGAAAAACATTAACCAAGTTACATAAAACGTCAGAAATTTTAAGTATACTTAACCACCATAGTGACTTCTCTAATGTAACCTCCTTAATGCTATTGACAATAAAAACTTTTTTATGACGTAACCTTATAACGTTTGACATGCCAGCGTTTGACAGCTACGCAGATATTATACTCTATATGCGTGAATGTGACATGACAATGGTAGTGTGTAATGGCTTTTTTTTACAATTTTTTATCTATTTTTAGATAAAAATTAAAAAATATATAATAAATCTCAAATGACGAATTGTTAATAAAAATGCCATGTGTTGCTTTGTTGATATTATAAATTATTCATTAAATTTTGTTTTTCAATTTAAAATTTAGAAAAGAGATATTTTATATCTAATGAAAAGTAGTATATGAAATTATGAAATGACGAGTGGCAAATTATAATGCCACATGTTATTTGTAAATATTAAAACTAGCTAACCTTCAAATGAATTAGCGTAAAAAATTGACCTTCATGCGCCTGAAGCACTTCACTTCAAAAATTAACAGTTACATAGAACATCAGAAATTTTAAGTAACCTTAACCACCAGTTACTTTTCTAATGTAACCTCCTTAGCGCTTTTGACAATATAAACTTTTTTAATGTAACCTTATAGCCCGATATGTAAGTTTATTAAAATTAATAGTCAAGCTCTAACAATATATTTTATAGCTTAATTTACTATTTTTTGTTTTGTGATGTAGATTAACTATCGTATGATTGTAACATTTGTCGCTTTTTTGTAGATGGTATTGGAGCTATTAACAAATGTACTCACAATTGTGACAAAACCTGCCTAAAGATCATCCTCAAAATTACTTATGAAACTGATGCGTACTAGTCTTACGTAGATATTAGCGAAGTAAAATGTACCTTATTGGTATAGCCGAAAGCCATAAAATAAAAGAACTAACCTAATGGCGTTTGACATATATGTCAGCGATTGACAGATACTCGCACCCATATATATTATATATGCGTATGCATCAGTGTTGACACTTTTTTTTCTATATAATCTATAAGTGTGGCAATTTCCATAGTCAAATTTTAACAAAAAAAGAACCGCCTTCAAAACAGACTTACAAATATATTAATTTGCTCAAAAAGTAAGAAATAATTGCGTATTTCTTCTATAGTGTTCTTCGTATTCTTATATTTGGAGGCGGTTCTTTTTTTGTTAAAATTTTTATTTATTTTTTGATTTTTAGTGAATCTGAAGTAAACGTGTTGCAATGCAGCAACAAACGTAAGCTCATTGCTATTTGATTACAGACACTTATATTTTTTGCTTTAAACCGCACCCTTACTGTAAGCCGTTGCGGAGTTCCATTGATCTTCATATTTAACTACCACTAGCAGTTGACCATACCGAAGTTATGGTAGGCAACTTAAATATCTGAGTAGCTTATAGAAGATTCTGCCGAGTATCGTTGATTTGCTCCTAAGAATTGAAGAGTTCCGTGACTTTGTCATGGATTCCATCATCAGAACCTAACCAAACTATCGCAATACAACCCTCGAAGTATATTCTTTGCAATAAAAAAAGAATCATCGAGTTCAGTTGGCGTGATCTTGAGTTATTCGTCCATTTGTCGCGCACATGCTTAATGCAAATTTAACACTTATCCGGTTTTGTCATGGATGCCATCATCACAACTGGATTTAAAAAAAGGGGACCCTATGACGAGCACCACCTTTCATTTAAAAAAAAATCAAGGTCGGTCCACCCAGTCGGGAGATATGAGGTAACAAAGATAAAAAAAAGCAGACGAATTGATAACCTCCTCCTTATTTTGAAGTCGGTAAAAAATAGTTTTTGCTTCACATATTAATCAATATATAGATTTAAAAAAAAAACAATAAATTATATGTAGAAATTTATTATGAAATACACGTCACCTTTGAAGTACCTCGTATAAAAATATCCTAAACTAGTAACACAATCTAGATCTAAGTAATACAGCCACTTTTCTAAACACTAATAAATAGAGACCTACAATAGGATATTAGGATTTAAAGTCTAATCTAATAAATATGTGACACATAAGCGATATTAATACTTTAAAAAAAAATTGTAATTACTTATCTTATGTACTCGTATATATAAATAAAATTAGAATGCCTGTTTTTAATTTCAAATTAACAACTTTTTACTAAATATCGATTCTAATGGGATATCCACTGGTAGACATCGAATTTATAGGGATTTCAACACACAGAAATCGCTTTTTAATGGGTTATCGACAGGCACACATCGATTTTAACGGGATATCCACTGGCAGATATCGATTTTAATGGGATTTCCCCTGGCAGATATCGATTTAACGGGATATCCACTAACAGATATCGATTTTTACACAATTAAACCTGGCAGATATCGATTTTAACGGAATATCCACTGGCAGATATCGATTTTAACGGGATATCCACTGGCAGATATCGATTTTAACGGAATATTCAACTAACAGATATCGAGTTTTACACAATTAAACCTGGCAGATATCGATTTTAACGGGATATCCACTGGACGCTACCATTATTACAATAATGCATGTTGTAAATATTATTACTTTATGGATAGAGAATAAAATAGTGTGCCTTTGTCATTGCACAAGTGAAGGAAGTGATACTTCTTGGGCTTATCCTGTATAAGTGTATAAGTATTTTATCGTTATTTATTGAATCAAATTATAAATGATATACTTATAATATTTGAAATAGGCAAATATCAAGAGGTCGTGATATAGAAAAAAACTGAGATATTCCATTTATACATATGTATATTGATTTATAAACACCGCCTACCTTCTCTCTCCTTTCTCTGACGGTCTCTGACGGTCTACGTTGGGTTGTCTGAAAGAGATCGCCGAGTAGCAATAAGGCCGCCCATTGTACACTAGAATTATTTAAGTCATTGCATTATTCTATCTCTTTTGATGTTCATTAAAGCATACTGTCTCTGTAAAGTGTGACTGGGTACAGTAAACGGTGCCATAAGAAGTTTCACTTCTTTTCTGAGCACAAAAAAAAATTCCTTATAAATATAATACATATATAGCTTTGTACTTAAAAACAAATTGCATTAATAAAAATATGTCTTCGACTAGAATAAGCACAGCATACATATATAAATACTAACTTTAAATAACACAATAATTGTCTCTTTCTTGCCGCGGGATGTAATATTCGCTTTTCATCTTCTTCGCAAAAATGGTTAGATTAGACTTATGGGAAATGTCAAAAATTGAAAAAAAAACGAGAGAATATATGTGAAAAATAGTAAATTTCCAATTGGAAGGCTTCAACAAAACTTCAAGGCGTAGAATGTCCTACTTTTCATCTTAGGTTCGCCATATACTATTTATGAATTGACAATGCAAGTGATTTTTTTTTCATATTGCATCAATCACTTTGAATATAAATGCTACACGGACAGCTGATGCAAGCCATGAAGGCCTTGAATGCTGTGCCAAGTGTATGTCAGTTTACTTGTCATGTGATAAATGCTCGAAATATAACAGATGACAGGATAAAATTTTATTTTAATTTAGTATATTACACACCTAGGGAGGAAAATAAGACATTCTCGGCCTCGATTTGTATAGAAAAGGGTTTTTTTTCTCTTAGTTCTTTCGACGACTGGAATAGAATTTCGACCGCTTTGAGATACCTTTTCAATAGTGATGTGTGAATAATTCGAACTTATAAATTATTCGTACGGAATCGAATGTTAATATTCGATTCGAAACTCGAATCGAATAATTCGATTTTTTTTTCCAAATTATTCGTAAACTTTTAAATATTTTAGGGAATTTTCGTACTTATTATAATTGATTACTTTGTTCAATACAGGGTTTCTTATGTTCAATATTCAAATATAACAGTCTATTTACATTTCATTCAAACCTGAAGATAATTTCAATTCGAATAAATTTGAGTGCGGGTTTACGTTATTTCTCGTTCTTTCGATAACTTTGTTGCATAATTAATTGCTAATTGTAGAAATCAATTGAAAGAAAACGACTCCCTGTTGAAATTTTTTTCGGAATCTCTTATCATTTTTTATGGTACCGACAGAGATGAAATATATTGAAAATAAGCAATTTGTACTCTTTGGGTAATTGGTTTTTAAACGAAATAAATAAATGAAAACAATTGAAAATCCAAAGATATTTCATTAATCCGCCAATTGTTCGAAAATTATTCGAATATAATTTATTTCGAATTATTCGTGGAAATCCGATTCAAAAAATTCGATTCGAACGATATTCGCACACCCCTACTTATCAATCAAAAGAAAATGTATAATAATTTTTATACTTATGTATGCTTTATAAACATT
The DNA here is from genome assembly GCA_015832385.1 of Elymnias hypermnestra. Taxonomy (NCBI): domain Eukaryota; kingdom Metazoa; phylum Arthropoda; class Insecta; order Lepidoptera; family Nymphalidae; genus Elymnias; species Elymnias hypermnestra. The sequence continues at coordinate 394,202 of JACTOM010000212.1, read as the reverse complement.
GTCCTCATTTTAACAAATGTTACGTTAAATCATTTCAACACACAATTGACCAGTGGTTCCCAAGCACCTTTAAGTTTTAGAACCAATGCATTATTTATTCGAACATTTAACGATTAACAAGTCATTTAAGGGTAACTGTATACGTTTCTATAATAAACTCCCGCAAGACGTTCTAAAGTTGTCAATTAATAAATTCAAAGTCTTTGNCAAGACGTTCTAAAGATGTCAATTAATAAATTCAAAATCTTTGTTAAAAGAAAGTTGATAGAAAAATCGTATTATAAGTTTCAAGAGTACTTAGACGATAGAAACGCGTGGTAGTGAACGAATTTCTCTAATTTGAATTAAAATATAGTAAATTAATATGATATTGTAATGATGATGGTAACAAAAAATTTAAATTTTAAGCCGTTCTTAAGTACCATCATCAGGCGTATATTAGAATCAGAGTGTGGAAAAAAATATATAAATTGACGATTCAAAAGTGCTGTAATATGCCTACTTGAATAAAGATTTTTGATTTTGATTTCGAACATTAAAAAAAAACTTTGTATGGTTTTATGAAATCACAAGGCAAGTAATGCGACATGCGATACATGAACCGAAAAGGCCTTAGAAAGAATGTTTCAATTTAAAAAAACCTTATTTATCTTGCAATGTTCTAGATTATTGCGAGCGCGTCCAAGAGAGAAAGTGGCACTTTCGTCCCCCATCCAGCGACCGAAAAGCGTACTTTCATCCCGCAGTGACAAAAAATGTAATAATACTATCTTTATATATTCAAAACTAGCGAAATAAAACTTATTTTTAACTCTTAAATTAAAATAAATACTGTTCCGAATAAATAAATAAAAAATTTCGATGAGATTTGGCATCGTGCAATTAAGCTTACGTGTTGCTTATAGAATATTATATAATAATAATTATTATGCTAATTATAAAAAATAATAGTAAGTAGCCTATTATCGTCCCAACGCTGGGCAAAAGACTTGTTAACAGAGAAAATTATAAAACTTAGTGCCCTTGTGATGCTTTATCTATACATAGTATAAAATGAAGTCACTTCTTCTGTCTGTTTGCTTAGATCTTTTCAATTATTCAACAGATTTTAATGCAGTTTTCAGCAATATAGTAGTATGATTCAAGAAGCCTTTATAGATTTAGAAAAGGCCTANTGGGGTGAGCGGTTGTCTGATCCAAGCATTGAAGTCTCTCTATGAGGGTTCTAGTGCCATTGAAGTCTCTCTATGAGGGTTCTAGTGCTTGTGTTAGAATAAATGAAAGTGTGGACAGGGATGTGTTGCGTCACCATGGCTGTTCAACCTATTCATGGACAACTGTTTGACAGATTTAAAAGGAAGTATGTATGAAAGTTATGCTTTTTGAAGGAGATGAATCTATGATGAATGGCAATATTTTGATAGATGGGGAACAAGTGGAAGAGGTGAAAGAATTTGCATACTTAGGATCTAAATTTAAAAAAGATGCAACATGTGAAAGTGATATTGAAAGGGGAGTGGATGAAGAAAATATGGTAAATGGTGCTCTGCACGCCTTTATGAATAGCCAGATGGTGTCTCTGCCAACACTTATGTATAGTAGTGAAAGTTGAGTGTGTCAGAAGAAGCANAACAAGTGGAAGAGGTGAAAGAATTTGTATACTTGGGATCTAAATTTGCAAAAGATGGAACATGTGCAAGTGATATTGAAAGGAGAGTGAATGCTGGGATTATGGTAAATGGTGCTCTGCACGCATTTATGAATAGCCAGATGGTGTCTCAAAGGGCCAGACTGGCTGCGCATGCTGGAGTGTTGGTGCCAACGCTTATGTATGGTAGTGAAAGTTGGGTATGTCAGAAGAAGCACAAAAGAAAAATAAATGCGATAGAGATGAGAACGTTGTGGTTTAAAATAAGATGTAGTGACTAAAATTGAGAAAGGTATGCTTAGATGATTTGGGCACGTAGAGAATGAATGAAAGGAGGGTGACAAAAAGGATTTATGAGTCAAGAGTGAATACGAAAGTTGGAATGGGAAGACCAAGGCGAACATTCCTGGATCAAATCCAGGACATTTTAAATAAGGGCCAGGTCAATAGTACTTTAAACAGACGAACTTGTATGAAAGGTTTAATGAAAATGAAAGAGCGAAGAAGATATGCAAGGATCGAGGCAAGTGGAAGGACGTGGTCTCTTCTTTTCCCGAAGGCAATGATGCTATGTTATGTTATGATTCAAGAAAAAAATTCATATATATAAGATATTTTATCTTTTAAATTCCAGTCTTTCAATTGTTTTTGAACGATTTTTAAAGTAATTTTAATTTAAAAAATCAATTAATAGAGTTTGGAACATTTTAGAATACTGTATCGTTAAATAAATTTTGTAATAAGTTTATTGTAAGTTCAATATCCTTTTTTCTAATGGAATGAAAATTCAAATTTAAAAACCATTGTACTCATTTCGAAAAGTCTTACGTTAAAAGATTTCACTGCATAAAACATTTGCCCAATGATTCCTAAACTTAGAGGCACGTAATCCTTTAATGTTTTAAAAACAACTAGTTAAGTAATTCGAACATTTTAACAAGTTTTAAATTACTAAATTTCACCACATATTCAATTGACCTGTGGTTCCCAAATGGTGGAGCAGCTAATCCCTTCAAGTTATAAAAACCACTGGTTAAACAATTTCAACGACAAATTGACAAATCCTTCTCTAAAATAAGCCACCACTTAATAACTTGACCAGTGATTCTCAAACTTTGAGACAAGTAACCCCTCAAAATTTAAAAAATATTAATTAACTTCAATATTGTAGTCACTTCTTAACCAACTTAACCAGTGTTTACCAAACTTTAATACGTGTAACCAATTCAAGTTTTAAAAAATGACTTATTAATTCCCAACTTATGAGGCATATAACCCCTCAAGTTTTAGAACCACTACTTTAATAAAGCAAACATTGTACTTATTTTGACAGTCTTAATTGAAAATAAAAATTATTGTGTGGTTTTATAAGTGGAATAGCTGTGGGCGCTGCCATATTGGCCTTGGCTGTTGCTACCGAGCGTCTAGCACTTTGTAATGCGACATGCGGTACATGGACGAAAATAGGCAAATGGAAGAATTTTTACACTTTTAAAAACCTTTCTAATGTATCTTGGAATGTTCTAGATTATTTTGTCGCCAGAGAAAGTGCGTCGGTCCAGGGATCTAACCCTGATGTGGGTGTCACACGAGTGTCTCGTGTGCTTCTTGTTTCAAGTGTACTTCTTGTGTCACTTGTGCTCCTTGTGTCGTACGTGTCGCGATGTCGTCGCGGCCAACGCACGTGTCTAAAGTACGGGTGCTGTTTGATCTGATATATTCCACTGGCTCCCAACCTATCCGCGGGATCAGCTGTCAGTAGCTGAAATAAATGATTTGAAAATCAATTTTCAAACACAAAATTATAGCCTTATCAAATTCTGTCACTTATCGACTCCCAAATAATTACAGCAAACACTTTAACAGAATTAATATCTTTTTATGTCCAAAAATAGATTTTAAAAAATTGGTCTAAAAGTCCTGAATGTATAATTTAATTTATCTTAAATTTAATAACACACATACACCAACACACACACACACACACACGGAGGTTAAATTGCGACTGTTTAGAAAACATTGCAAGTGTAAGAAAAACCTGTAATTGGCATAAGATTTGTTAATTTGTTTTTCTATATGTTAATTAGTTAACAGGCTGTAGATTTTTAATAATAAATAAATAACCTTCGATTTGCAATCAAGAACACAATAAATTTAACTTATTAAAATAGTTTAAATAACTTTTAATGAATCGTAATAAAAATTAAGTGAAGAAGAAATTAGCAAATATTTTAACATATATGTCGGAAAATAAGAGAGAACAGAGAAGCATAAAGCACAGAGGCGTAGGGCTCTCCAGCGACATCGTTATTAATTGGATCCATTATTTAATTTCTTATTCTGTGGGCGTTCGTGAGTAATGTTGGTGCAATCAAACACTTTGTTAATTAACTCGGATTATAATGTTCAATCACTTAATGTTACCGATATCAATTTACACAAACTCATTAAGACTAATAGCTAGGAACGCGACAGTTTCAATAGTCGACCACTCCGGCCGACCGCCACTCGAGAACTGCCGAGAGACAGGCCGGACTGCCACATATTGACTCTGCCCCCACGCCGGTACAAAGATAGCGCCAGCGTTCCACAGACATCTACCCTCCGACATATATATATAAAATGCCATGCGCCGAAAATTTGAAGCCCATTGAAGCCTATTTAATCGGAAGACAATATGGTACTTTTGTCCTTCAAAATGAAGCCGAAAGTAGAAACTTTCTATTCCCATATAATGAAAAACACATATTTTAAATACTTTCTTTAAAGTTTGTATTTGTATAAATTTTTTAATAGTTCTCCAATATTAGTAATAGTATTAGTTTTCTCTCTCTTTTTTTCACTGTACTGAACAAAATTAACTGGTAAATAAAGCTTTATAAGTTTAAGTTTGCCTTTTGGACTTTATGTAAGAGATGAATATCCTTTTTAACGTCCCACAACTGGACACAGCCCTCCACACTGATAGGAGAGGAAGTTTTTAGACGTGAACCCACCACACTGATCCAACGCTTTCTATGTTATATATGAGTATTTGGACTAAGTAATAGTTATACAGTCAATTTTATATTTTTCAAGTTAATATTTATCATCTGCTTTTTAATCTATGGCATTTTAAATAAGTATAGTTGATTATTATTTTTCAATCATCCAACTATTACAATTTTTTGTTCTCTAGCCTGAGCTATATAAAAAAAAGTATAAATGTATGTTTACCTGTGTAAGTAAGGAACGTGCTTCGAGTGACACGCCATCTGGCGGAGGACACGCACAGACACACGTACTGCAAAGTGGCTGTAGAAGCAAACTATTTTATTATTCATATTGTTTATACAAGGAGGCTTAACAGACTCTTTTGAAACGTCAAACATGTCCTGATTATATTTAATGGATGTGTTATTGATTTCAAAACAGCATTATACTGAAACCAAGTCTTTAACAACTAAGGCCGAAGCGTCCCACCAGGCCAGACCTAGAGAAATTAAAACCACAATTTTATCTTGTGAAGCGGGTACTCGCACCATTACGCCAATGAGACCAAATCTTCGTCTTGATTTTAGATGAGGGTTTCGCTGGGTTTCAATGGGTAATTTGGGGTGTCAGGCCCCAACTAATCCTATACTTCCTAAAGAAATCTTGTTGCATTGTTTATAATATTGTTTGTTTAGGTTGGCCACTGAGGCAGCGGAAGCACTTCGACCCTTGTGGATCTTTTGTATGCTAGGTTGGCTTAAATACTTATGTACCCGTACCATGTACCTGTAGTAACCATAATTAAAATACATCTTAACAAGTTAACGCGCTTCCATTTTAGACTGTATCTTAACATTAGATGAAATTACAGTCGAGCGTGATGGTATATTTAAAATAACTTACGAAACCAAAACAAACTTGTTATAAATTCTAGTAGGCTGCATAAGATTAACAACTCATTTAAGGGTAACTGTATACGTTTCTATAATAAACTCCCACAAGACGTTCTAAAGATGTCAATTAATAAATTCAAAGTCTTTGTTAAAAGAAAGTTGATAGAAAAATCGTATTATAAGTTGCAAGATTACCTAGACGATAGAAACGCTTGGGAGTGAACAAATTGCTCTAATTTTAATTAAAATATAGTAAACTAATTTGTTATTGTAATGATGATGGTAAAAAAAAAAACCCGACTGAGTTTGTTGTGGGTTCTTCTCGGATCAGGGCGCGAAGGAACCCTCGTAACTTTAGATTTTAAGCCGATCTTGAGTACCGTCATCAGATGTATATTAGAATCAGAGTGTGGAAAAAAAATATAATTTGACGATTCAAAAGTGCTGTAATATGCCTACTTGAATAAAGATATTTTTGATTTTTGATTTTTGAAAAGATCTTAAACAAAGGATACGGTTCGTCATTTGACTGAATCATATTCTTAGAAACAAAAGCCTTGCCATTGGTGGATTTCTAAACATTGGAATTGATGCCAATTTGATATAGAATCATTGTAGTGTTTCATAAATGATTAGAATTACTCAAATTATATTAATTTTAACTATTAAAAAGTAACAGGTAATGGTGGTTTCTTAATAAATAAGATAATTAACAAATGTATTTGGCGGCAAACACTCTCATTGGTGTTTAGACATAATTGAATCATTAGGTGAAGTTATAAAAGGTTATTTATGTTAGAAGTTAGCCCAGTTCTCAGTTTTAATCAACATCAGCTACCAGTTATTGTCGTTGAAGTAATTTGTGTTGGTAAAACAAAGCTAAGTTTGTTTCTCTAATTTAAAACTTTTGACTTATAAATATTTCATAATAATAATTGTGTGATTTTTGTTTTTATATTTAATGTTAATGATGCCAGTTTTTTGCCTGATTCTTCTCCGTAGTACCTACATTCCGAACCGGTGGTAGTTTTATTGACAAGATAGTTTACTGGAATTCAATAATTGATATCCTTTTTAATTTAACAATAGTAAAAATTATGAGCAAATTATTGTGAAAATTTCTCATTCCTGACAAGTGCTATCCTGATGGGAGATTTGGGTGAGAAAAGGATGAAGAAAGTTAATTAATATCTTTTCTACTGGTTCCTAGGGTCGAGAGTTAGTTTAGCACGCAATAAAATGTAGTGAATAAACTCTGATCTGGGTTTACACTAATTCCACTATGAACACTTAACATCAAGTGAACTGTATTATACTCTGTAAAAAAATAATGTCAATTAGTGATACCAACCCGTCCACACAGAAGGAAGTACATGATGGCTCCGAAGCTCCAATAATCGCATACATGCTCGAGTGCCGGTTCGATGTCCAAAGCAACGAAATCCCTAAGCTCTGGAGCTATATACGGTGTTACTCTTCTTCCACGTGCATCCCTTTCCCCACGAGCTCGTCTCGCCCAGAAAACTTCTCTTCCAGCATAACCAGTGCAGTAAGTAAGGATGAGCTGCCCACGCTCACCCAAAAGTATGTTATCTGGATTCAAATCCCTGCAATACAAATTACCGGTAATAAAGTTCACTTATCAAAAGTCACGTTTTAATGAATATGGGGATGTCAATTTTTCTGCAACTTTGTATTTAACTTTTCATGGAAACGCAAGTAAAGTCGCTATTGAAAGTGATAAAGTCTGATGTGGTAACGCGGTCACCTGTTAATAGATAATTTACCATTATACAGCATCGTAAAATCACGGCCGATGCGTTAGTCCAAACGAAGTCCCACCAGCCCGAATGAAGAACCAGGCCTTTTTTCGCTGGATAATGCTTTACGCACCTCGATCCAAAAAGTCGGGAATATGGGACCCACTGATGAGGCAGAATACCCAATGAAACCCAGAGAACCCTCGTCATCTAAAATTGGGATACCAGCGACTCATTTGAACGCCTCTTCTTAGCAGAGAGGATACGCACAAAACTCCACCTTCTACCGCCCAAACTTTTGAGACAGATAGCAGGTTTATCAGGAGCAATCTCCTGTTCCCTGTCAAGTTTCTTGCAAAAGGACTTCGAGCGTCCCTGGTAACTATTATATCTGCTATGCTGGTCTACTATAACAGGAAAAAAAGAGAAGATAATGTACCTGCATATGACTCCAGCGTTGTGAAGGCCCTCCAGCGCCGTAAGCAGCTGTGCGCCCCAATCACACACCGCCGTTGGCGGCAGCACGCTCGGGCACTGCAAGGCACACGGCGCCTCTGATGATAACGCAGATTTTTGACAAAACGACATCTGTCACTTTTTAAACATAACCCCATGACGTTATAGAAAAATGCATCACCATAGAAAGTTTCTCAAAAATTTAACACGAACCCTTTGTTAACGCCATCTATGCGACAATATTCGTAACGCCATCTATGCCGACAATATTCGTAACGCCATCTATGCGACAATATCCGTAACGCCCGATATGTTATGAAGACATCACTGACACAGGCTATCATTCCGGATCGAACTTCGAATATACGTTAACTAACTAGCTACATAAAATTGACATTTTAATCGTCCATGAAATCGTTATATCAACTTTTTGTCCAAGAAGGAAAACTCAAAATCTAAGTTTCATCTGATATACAGCCTTGTTATAATTTGACTTTATTGTATTAATTCAATTAACAAGACTCATTATTATTAGCAATATCTATGACAGTATAACTAATTTAACTAACAACAAGATAAATTGACTGAAAAGAATAATATTGGTTGTTGGAGAAAATAAGGGATTTTATTTAAATAAAATGTAACAAATAGGAGATACATATAAAATTCCATATCCAATGGAAATACCAATGCTTTTCTNTTAGATTTCTGGTTACCTCAGTCAAGCAATGAAATTTAGCAACATTGCTAGTTTATCCTGATGTTCTAATGACTTATACATGAACTAGCTGCTCCGTGTATATATACTCTATGTAGCATATGTATGTCAATATATTAGGACCGCCTACCTTCTCGCTTCTTTCTAAAACGGTATTCCTAACCCCAGAGTTATCTGAATTACATAAAGTTACTTACCCTTGCAAAGCTCGGTCTTTCAACTGTATTAACTATATTTGCTGTTGCACCTTCCTGATCTTCATCCATTTCCAAACTACCCTGATCTTCCACTTTACATATCTTTGGTACATCCGTTAAAGCTTTATCCACATTTAACAATAGTTTTTGTGAATTCTTAACCAACTCATTAACAGAGAGCTCCGTGTTGTTTAAACTATCAGTCTTATTACCGTTTTCATTAACATCATCTAATGTATCGATGTTATCTGTATTAGATTTCATATCGATTTTTGTTTCGATATTAACGTTAGCGTCTGTAATTTCAGTCGATTCATGATTATCGTTTTGAATATCGATATCTTTCTTTGGTTCAATGAAAACATTCTCTTTATTACTTGAAGTAGGTGTTGATTTTGCATAGTTTTTTATATAATCAAAAAGTTTCTCTCCTGGTGCATACGCAAGAATTAAAAATATAAGATTGTTAGTTTCAACGTAAGCATGTAAAGGTACCATGTACGGTATCATAGTGGGTAGTATTAGTTGTCTGGTTTCGTCCGTTCTTTGGTGGAAGTACTCGTCGAATTCGGTTAAATTGTTTGGTATTTTCTGTACCACCTAAAAGGGTTTAAGTATCTTTTTATTTACCAGATATCAAATTGTCAAGTTAACACATAGTTATTATCAAATTGTCAAGTTAACACGTAGTTATTATTAAATTGTGAATTTTGAACTTATCCCCTTAGCATTACATCTATTCATGACAGTTTCTACTAATTTTGTCGCTTTTGTCTCTATAATAGAGCAAGGACCTATTTAGATAATAAAAGCCGTAGCTTCCAGACAAATTTAAGAAATAACATTATCTAATTTACCAAGCTTTTCAAAGTGACTTTGGTCAAGGTGACTTAACTCCATTCCATCAAAGACGTAACATTTCTGTATGATGTATTGTAAATACTTATATAATACATAATAAAAGAGTACTGAAACCGGATCTTTAAGGAAAATGAGCAAAAACTGAACTTACCTTCATAGCGTAACATGTGTGATCAGTCTTATGTAGTACCAACATTAAGGAGGAACCTAGTATTGCTAGCACCCTGTATAAAGATAGCTCCTCGTAAGGTTTTTTTAACATAGACAAATGTAGAGCACCTTGCAATCGTGATGGCGATGTATTGTCTTCTCTGTCTAACAGCAACTGTAGACAAAGGAAGGACTTTGGTACTATGGCTCAATTGAACCTAACATAATACATACATAGCGTCACGCCTCATTCCCATAGGGGTAGGCAGAGACCACGTCCTTCCACTTGCCACGATTCTTTCATTCTCATTAAATCTTACATACAAATTCATCGGTTTAGAGTACTCTTGACCTGACCCTGATTTAGAATGTCCTGGATTTGGTCCAGGAACGTTCGCTAAGTGTGAAAGTTGATTCATAAATCCTTTTTGTCAGTCTCTTTTCATTCATACTCTCGACGTGCCCAAACGATCTAAACATATCTTTCTCAATTTTAGTCACTACATTATCTTTTACAACGTTTTCATTTAGAAACTTGAGTATTAGAAAAGCTACTTTCTGTAGTCATAAAAGCATTATAAAGAAACCGTTCCCCGATTTTTTTTATCGAAAGCGCAAATAGTTTAAAAATTATATTTATTATAATAAAACCCCCAATAGTAAATATGGTAATATAAATAAATGTCTTGTAATACCTTTAACTCAAAAAGAATCATAAATTGTCTTTGACTACAAATTACAAATTAGTGTCATTATTATCTATGACTTATCAAAATCTGTTTAATAAAGTAAACTCGCCAATATTTCCATAGGTTTTCGGGATTCATGATAAAACATATTTCTAATGTCAAAGAACCATTTGCAGTTCTGTGTGTCCCTCAAGGACTCATTCTAGGTCCCTATCTATTTTAAATATATATAAATGATTTGCCTTATTATTTTCAAGACATCAGTAACATGACTGACCATTATAATACGTCAGATGTCACTCAATTAATTGAAATGTTTTATTAAAAGAAAACTAATTGGGAAATAATCTTAGAAGATAAAAAAGGCGTGGGAGCGAATGAGTTGCTCTAATCGATATATAATTAATTCAAAATATCTATTGTAATGATGATGACAAAAAATGTACACCCGAATGAGTTTGCTATAATATATGAAAAACACGATATTTGACGATTCAAAAGTGCTGTAAAGGCCTACTTGGATACAGATATTTTGAAATCATATTAAATATGAGTTAAATAAATAAATTATCTTAAGGTACACTATAAAAATATATATAAATAAGTTGTTTCTTTTAACTCACGCTATCATCAGCATTGCTCAGATGTTTCTTATAGAGTTCTTCGGCGTAAGAAAGGTATTGGTTTGTTTTCTCCTTAATTAATGTCCGACGCTGTTGGTCTGTTTCAGCTGAAAATATGTGAAAACAAACATTGAATTATTGTAAGAAATAGCAGGCTGCAACTGGAGACAAAGAAAGGATTATGGTACTACGAATCAGTTGAACCTAAATAATACATACATACATAGCACCATGCCTCATTCCTATAGGGGTAGGCAGAGACCACGTCCTTCCACTTGCCACGACTCTTTGATTCTCATTAAATCCTTTATACAAGTTCGTCGGTTTAGAGAACTCCTTGTTCTCCTCCTTGTCCTAAAATGTTCGCCTTGGTCTTCCCCTTCCAACTTTCCCATTCACTCTTGATTCATAAATCCGTCGGTCGGTAAATTTGTCGGTCTCCTTTCATTCATTCTCTCTACATGCCCAAACCACCTAACCATACCTTTCTCAATTTTAGTCATTACATCTTATACCAAACGTTCTCTTATCACACTATTTCTTACTTTGTCACTCAGTTTCAATCCACTCATACTTTTTAACGCTCTCATCTCTATAGCATTTATTTTACTTTAGTGATTCTTCTGCCATACCCTTTGCCTAACTTTCACGACCATACTTTAGTGTTGGCACCGACACTCCTGTATGCACAGCCAGTCTGGCCCTTTGAGACACCATCTGGCTATTCATAAAGGTGTGCAGAGCACCATTTCCCATGTTCCCTGCATTCACTCTCCTTTCAATACCACTTTATATGTTCAATCTTTTGTAAATTTAGCTCCCATGTATAAAAATTCCTTCAAAGAACAGAATATATATCCATTTATTCTATAGCACAGATACATTAGCCACAAAATTTTCAAATTCAGTTTGTTTTTTTAGCAAGAAATTTTTTTATTTATATTTAAACGTATATTTACTTTGCCTCACATAATAGCAGTAATAAAACTGTATATGTTAATATAGATGTAATCTATCATATACTCACAAAAATTCCTATACTCCTGTATATACGCACAGAGATGTAAGAAATCCATATTGAACTAATAAGATAGCAATTGTGTGTCGGCTTAGTGTGACCGAGAAACAATATCTGAATGTTTTACTCCATGAGATATGTTTCGATAGCTTATCGGGCGTCACTTAGCGATCGTTATTAGGTTAGTGACACATCAAGACTTCCCAAATAACGTTACTCAGTTATAGAAAATCTTATCACAAACGTGTAGTCAATATAATAGCGCAAGTACTACAGTATTTTGGACATGACGCCCGAAGACAGCCAGATAACCCGGAGAAACACTTTGTGGTGGGAAGAGTCGAAGGGAAAGGACCAAGGAGTCGCTCACTTACCCGTTAGTTCGACCAAATAAAGTTTAACGAGACTCGCGCTTCCTAAAAGAAGCCAAGGATAGAGAGAAATGGAAGCAAATAGTCCATGCACTTTGACAGCTTCGTTGACGCAAGTAGTTGCTGGGCTGGATTCCCGACAAGACAAATTAAGAAAATTGCATTTACTAATTTGTTTAAAGTTTGGACTGGTGTGAAGCTTCGGCCGAAGCTTGATACCACTCACCAGCAACTAACAGCTTCCATTTCTCTCTATCCTCTATAGAGAGAAATGGAAGCACCTCATCCATACAGTCAATAGATCAGAGAATCAGAGTGTGGAAAAAAATAATAATTTGACGATTCAAAAGTGCTGTAATATGCCTACTTGAATAAAGATATTTTTGATTTGATTTTGATTTAATAAGGCATATCAGAGCAGTCATGACTTCAGCAATTAATTATACAAAAATGATGATGGATAATAGCGCGATCACAAAAACTTAATCCCACACGTAATACAGTCGAACCTGGGCAAGTGAGAAACCTCTTCATGAGAGAGATGGAAACCTCGATAGGAAGGATAGAGGGAGTCGTGGAACCTGTGATATCTGTAGGTGGATCTCTATAACTCAAACTGGTACTTATTAGTACGTCATAAAGCGACAGTCAAACATGTCCGCACTTTTGGCAGTTGTTTACAGAATTTTACATTAAGCCCTAAACAGCAGCTGCCGTTTATGATATAAATAACGGATTTTTTAAATGTATAAACATACCATTATGTAAGATATATGTCATATAATAGATATACATCTTCATTCACTGTATCATCTATTTAACCTCTCTTTCTCTTTTTGTATCAAAACTCAAGACCCTATAGACATAATGTAGCCACACCCTAATACCGGCACTTTACTATTGATGTTTTTAATTAGAATTCCTAAATTAAATTCGATTTGTTTATATACCCTGCTAGAAATAATGATGGAAAAGCCTGGGGTTTGATTACCAGTTGGGCAATTTAAGGAAATTATGTTGCTAGACCTGGGCCCGTAGACAAGTCACTTTCGAAGATTGCTAACGCTTAAAAATTGTATAGGAATGACGTTTCATTTTTCGATAAGTTTCGATGTGAAATGTCATTCCCATATATTTTTTAAGCTTTAGCAATTTTCGAAAGTGAATTGTCTACGGGTCCTGGCGAGAGACTGAGTGATTTTGTTAAAATATTTGAAGCGTTTGTTTTTAAAGCCAACATTTTGTTTCCATAATCAAGTATAGGATTTAAATGTATACATAAAAATAAATTGTTTGCTTGTAATACCAAATGATAAGATAAGTAGCAGTCCATTAACGTCTCACAGATGGGCACAGGCCTCCTCACTTATAGGAGAGAGGGTTATGAAAGTCAAAGTCAGCCAAAATATCTTTATTCATGTAGGCCTATTACAGCACTTTTGAATCGTCAAATATCGTTTTTTCTATATAATATTTAAATGAATGACTGATGATAACATTAAAGAACGACTTACAATCTAAAGTTACGAGGGTTCCTTCACGCCCAGATCTGAGAAGAGCCCACAACAAACTCTGAAGGGTGTAGGTTTTTTTTTATCATCATTACAATATATATTTTAAATTTATTCTATATCTATATAAATATAGAGCAATTTATTCACTCCCACGCTTTTGTGTCTTCTCTTATTAGAGTATAGACCCACCACGTTGCTCCACCTCCACTGCGGATTGTTAGGCATTGTACACAAGTGTACACTCTATTCCTTCATTCTCTTAGTCCAATGTGACGGGAAACCGACACGACCAGAGATATCAGGCGCAAGACCGACGGCTTAACGTGCTCTCGATGGAGGGGTTGGGGGTTGGAGCACACTGACAATTTCCCAACTTCGGGCAAATTTTGAGGAAATTTTTATAAACAACATACACGCAAATGCCATGATACGCAAACAAACACAAACTAATTTATATGTGATACATTAAATGATTCATAATTTGCCTTTAGTCGTATCATAGATATGGTACGCGTGTTTTCACTTTATCTGCCTTTGATTTAATAATAAATGGTTATCTATTTTCAAATGGAACATTCGTTATTATCATATTGGTTGTTTTTTCTAACTTTGTAGGATGTCCACGTGTTTATGGTTAGAACGAAAAGCTTCTCAGCGATTGATCAACAGCATTTCCTAAATGTGCCATACCAGAAATCGAACCCGAATAAAGCGAGTAAGTTATTTGATTTAGAAACCTTTTCCAATACAATACTTTCTTATACAATTCAGACAGACACACATTTGAAAACCGTTTCTCATATTTAGCTCATAGGGAATTGGACCCAAAGTTTTTGCGAGTGAGTACGTGAATTAATTCTAAAATCATTTTGAATCCTTAGAAAAATCGCGATTTCTGACACTATGCTGTATATAAAACAATTGAAAAGAACAGACACAATAGATATATATATATTTATATCACGCAACCTATTGGGTGCCCTTTTATTCAGAAACTCTCGTCCCCTACATACACTTGATTTAATCAAAATATTTTATATATAAAAAGTTGGTTTATGTTAAATACTAAAGAAGTCAATACATACTTAGAACATCCACTCAAACCCTAGACCTTTATCAGTGATCAGTGAAACAAGTAAAACTATTACAACAAAAGAAACTTTTCTTAATTTATAAAAAAAGACAAAAAGAATTTGTGTAAAGAGTGAATGCAGGGAGTATGGTAAATGGTGCTCGGCACGCCTTTATGAATAGCCAGATGGTGTCTCAAAGGGCCAGACTGGCTGCGCATGCTGGAGTGTTGGTGCCAACACTTATGTATGGTAGTGAAAGTTGGGTATGTCAGAAGAAGCACAAAAGTAAAATAAAAGCGGTAGAGATGAGAGTGTTTTGAGAAGTATGTGTGGATTAAAACTGAGTGACAGAGTATGAAATGGTGTGATAAGAGAACGTTATGGTATAAAAGAAGATGTAGTGACTAAAAAGGTTTGGGCACATAGAGAGAATGAATGAAAGGAGACTGACAAAAAGGATTTATGAGCCAAGATTGAATGGGAAAGTTGGAAGGGGAAGACCCAGGCGAGCGTTTCTGGACCAAATCCAGGACATTTGAAATAAGGGCCAGGTCAAGAGTACTCTAAACCGACGAACTTGTATGAAAGGTTTATTGAGAATGAATGAAGCGAAGGAGATATGTGAGGATCGTGGCAAGTGGAAGGATGTTGTCTCTGTCTACCCCTATGGGAATGAGGCGTTATGCTATGTATCTATAAAACGTTTATATACATATATGGTGTGTATGTATGAATAAGTGAATGTTCTTTGCTAAAGAGGCCAGAACAAATACAACTCATAAGCTATTCAACTCACCCTGTCCAGCAACCAATAACTCGTGAACAGCAGCTTTGTAGCAACGAAAGGCTCTCGTCAATTCCCCCCCTCTCTCACTTCTTGCTGCTTCAGCTAGTAAAGAACTAGCCCTCGCTTCCAATCCATCAGGGGTAGACGAAGCCAAATCTATAAGATCGGGTGGCTTCCTGACACAAGAACGACCTTCCGATACAGACACCCTGCTCAACTCATCGTATAGGTCACTACCTAAGCTGTCCAGAGAGTTCAGGGATTCAAAACTTTCTGAATCAGACGACCTTTCTGTGGGTTTCGGGGAATCCCTGATCTCAACCTCCGCCGCCTCATATATCGGTATATGAGATACATCTAAAGTCTGCTCGGTGAGATTACGTTGGGGTGATTGCACCGATTGTGCTGAAAAAATTAGAAATGACTTATAACTAAAATGCGCATAAAAAAGGAACAGTAAACGTTGGCGTCAACACTAGTAAAGCCCCTAAACTCGTTCATTTTAGAGAAACGGAAGCCGTGCATTCAACTACTTTGAGCTGCTTTTCATAGTAAAACAAATATCTCTGGCTTTTAACCAGGCATGGGTCGTCGTCGTCGTCTCAACCGATGGACGTCCATTGCTGGACAAAGGTCCCTCTTAATGAATTCGTTCATAAGAGGATAATGCCATAATCACCACGCTTGGCAGGCGGGTTGGTGATCGCAGTACTGTTCTTATCGCACCTATAACGCTGCTGCCCGTTATCGGTCGGTGATTTAGGTCAGCAATTAGGAATGGTTCTACCGCCATTAGTCGGTCGTCAGAGCCTTGTCGGTAAAAGCAGGGTGTACCACGTGCAGGTGAGGTTGACAAGACAGACTGGGGACAAGCTTTCCCTTTACACCCGAAGCATGAGGTTGGAGGAGCCAAATCTCTGGCTCCTAATCAACCTTGGGTTAGGGAAGCCAGATCTCTGGCTTCGAAATATCCACGGGTTGGGGATGCAAGATCCACAGGATCTGTTATGTGACTGTTTAATGCTTGACTGTCATCTCATCTGATAGCAAGTGATGTTACCATCTAAGATCGAAGGGCGAGAGCCTGGTAAGATGTAATTTACATTTTGTGGTTTCGAAATAGCATCATACTAGTACGAAAATTTATTGCTTGGCGGCACGTCATTGATGGTAGGATGGTAACTAGCAACAGCTGGAGCCACTTATCGATTCATAGTCAAATAAATTACATATTCAATAATATTTAAAATCGAAACGAAATGAGTCATCGCGCTTTGCATAAATGGGAAATACGCACAGTTTTAAATCCTTTTATGGTAATTTTCGGGAAACCTCAACTTGAAACTTGAAAGTGAGATAAAAACGTAACAAAGTACGTAAACGCCGCAAAATATTTAAAAAATAATCATCCAACCTTTGTATCATCATGTGTAGATATTATATGGCAAAACAAAGTATGCTGGGTTTTCTAGATTTCAATAAATTAAAGAAAAAATCTGATCGTTATACAAAATTCTGTGTATTTTCTAGATATTAGTGCGGTATAAAACAACTATTTTATTTCAACAATATCAAAATCAAGGACTTTATGACTTTCTGCCAACAATTTGGAAAGTCATTTGGGAAGGATTTCCAATATTTAAAAGCATCATTTAAAAAACTTGGTCCAAACAATAAAGTCATAAGTTAGAAAGCTTCACATAAAAATAAAAGAATTTTATTATATAATGAAATATATAAAATTATATACCGCTTGGTGTCCTAGCTTCATCATCAGAAGTTTGGTACTCTAAAGGTGGAGTATCCTCAATAGGTAAGTGAAGGGACGATCTGATTGCATTGATTACTCCTCCAGGTAGCCCTTCTGGCTCAGGATAACCTGTCTGAAAAACAGTTTTCTATATGACAGTATATACATTAAATATAGGTGAAGACATGAAAAATTGCTGTTAGTCAGTATGTGTGTATTTCAAATAATACTTACTTGCAGAAAATTAACGAAATCTGTACTTGTGAACAGCAATCTGTGTTCAGCAACAAACTCCAACAATATTTTTATTGTTTTTGCCCTTTCTTCTATTACCTGAAAGAATACAATTTCCAACAAAAATCCAAAGCAAACATTCAAAAAGCCAATTTTAATCTAAAGGATATAACAGACATTGTAACATGATTTCCTTATTATAATGTCATGATACAAACCTCTTGATGAAATCTTTTAAAATAGCTGCTCTTTGCCAGTGACGGAAATGTACCACGGAGATGTAGTCCAGCATGTAGTGACTTCATGGATTTATGTAGTTGTTGTACATCGCTGTATCTCTTCCACACTGATACAACAGTGACTGCCTCAGGTGATTCCAGTGGAAAGAGCTGTAAAAAATATGTATATATTTGTGTAAACATATTGGCATAGGCTGCTCTGCCAAGTGCTTTTATGTATTTATGCTGTTATGAACTAAAACTGATTTTGATGATTATTTTTTAATTTTGTTGAATTTTTTCAGCCATATTCATCATTCTTTCCCTTCAATCAATCTTCAAATGAAAGCATTAGATGCGCTTTTGATTAACTCTATTAACAGATACATAGCATGATGGTAAATATAAACTTTATTACCAACTACAATACAAGTAAAGAAATATCAATAAAATATATAATTGTCATTATGGTATGTACCAGAAAATACAGTTTAAATATATTTTTTGTACCACAAAACATTATGTTTACAACAATTAGTGTTATTAACTTACTTAGATGTTGTGGTTATACACTAGATTGATGGTTTCTAAGTAATGAAATGGTAATAGTGATGCTGAATTGGAATCTAACATTATACTAAATCACTAAGATATCCAATAAGTCAGCTGTTATCATCAGATAAAATCAGTCATGTCCTATCGTTGCAGCAATATAAAAAAAACTTTCCTTTTCAATTTATTTAGAAATGTGTATGCAACATTGGGCAGGAGGGGTTACGCTTAAAGATATTAGTGGTACTTCCAAGGTTGCAGATTTAGGCAATAGGGAGAAGAATATACTCATGTTGTGAAAAGTGCTTTTCAAAGGAAAGACCACATGATTAATGTGGGTCCATAGTGACAGGATAGAGGCAGGTTTAACAAAAGATGAAATTCACAACAAAATAGTGAAAGGTCATGGTTGGGAGGCCTGAAACTGCATAGTTGGGAAAAGTGATGAAGAACTTATTCCTTTTCTTCTTTAATACATGCTATTACTTCTATCAATAAAAATTAAAATTTCTCTGCAATATCTCAAATAGAACCTACATACGGAGTGATTTACTTCTTATCTGTTACACTCTTTAAAGAGTGGTCATGATCATAATTAACTTATGGAAGGGGTAGATGTTGTACACATGATGATGGCTCACCATTTACTTAAATAATACATAAAATAAAAACAAAACTGATAAATTATTTTCTATTCAACTTCATTCCACACTTAAAATTTGTATCAACTTTTAAAAGCTTTACAAAAAAGGTGAAAGTGGCCAACCTTTCACTTTAACAAACGGTTATTTCACAAAAGACAGTACAATATTTTCACAAACAAGTTAATAAACTAAAGGGTTTACAGATGTTTTTTTATTTGTTATGTTAGCACAATTATGTTAACAATACCATAGTCATATAACATCATATGAACACATCATAATAACATTGTGCAATATGTTCAAGTAGTAGTTACCATAAAACAAATAACATTCTGCCCTAGTATCTATTTTATACAGCTTCCCATCATAATATCATGCTTATGGCATAGTTATAAGTCTCTTAGTTTGTATATCTCCTTTTATCTTGTGTGCAATAATGTACTTTCTCTCTCTCTTGAAGACAGTCAATTGTTTTTAAAATGTGAACATTTGTTTAAAATTTTTAAGTGACAATAAAATATACAAGCCGGTGAATATATTTTCTCAATTTAATTTTCTACAAGTTCTTTAATTTCCTATAGTGACACCAATACAATCTGAACACATGATCTTTTGATCTAGTTGGGGTCACCATTTTAGGAGGGGTTATTCCTAAAGTGTACCACTTTAAGAGGTCACTATAGGAAACACATCAAGGAATTGTGGTAATGAAAGAGAAAACTTCAATCCTATGTCATCTAGTACAAATTTCTTAAGCTAATTACATAGAAAAAAAGAAACTTTTGATGGGAGCTTTCAATAGATGGTACTGTACACATTTTCACAAAAAAAACATTTAGGCAATGAAATAATATCAGGAATATGTAGTGGATACATATATAAAATGTACAATTAAAAAATGTATTATAATTTAAGTTGATAAATAAAAAAGGATTTTATCATCAATAAAAAATTCAATCAAGATATATATAAATACAGGAAAAGCACAAGCTAATAGTATCAATTAAAACAAGAATATAAAATAACCGATAAAAT
This sequence comes from Elymnias hypermnestra, assembly GCA_015832385.1. Classification (NCBI taxonomy): domain Eukaryota; kingdom Metazoa; phylum Arthropoda; class Insecta; order Lepidoptera; family Nymphalidae; genus Elymnias; species Elymnias hypermnestra. The sequence goes on along the minus strand of JACTOM010000212.1, from coordinate 374,038 downwards.
TGCATACACATTATGTGATGTCATGATAAATTATGCAAATTGTTACTTTCTGGTACGTATTGAAGGTATTGTATTTCAAGTAAACATGATCAAAACTTTTCCAAATTAACATAATTTAAATGTTACTTACAACCGACGTAATTTTGTATATAGTGAAACCATTCTTGTGTCTTGCAGTTTCGTCAACAGAAAACCGGCGAACCCATTTGTCCCTGACTGACATGTTTAATGAATATAAACAAAAAGTGAACGAAGGCCGCAAAAAGTTTAATTACTTTCACATAATTAAATCATAATACTCTTGTGGAAAACACTGATAAACTAATGAAATGTATATCGACCCTGTTACAGTTTTTTTTTGTATATATTCAAAGGAATTTATAACTCCTGTTTACACTGTTTGTTGCATTTTCCTTATACAGATTACACATATGACAGTTTTGACATTTGACCAATTTTCTTAACTTTTTTAAATCTCTTTAATTCTAAAGGCGAAAATTTTAAACTATACATCCAAAATATATGACAAGGTCGTATGGTGCAAAACTTTTGCCATGCTCATTAAATAGGTAATTTAAAAATTCTGTGAGTTAATTTTTAAAATTTTTACTTTTACATTTCATTTATATTAAATTAATTTTAAAATAGAAATGTAAAGTTTTACCCAACTTAATGTACATGCTATACGCCATGTAGTGCACACGGTGTCTAAATAGATGGTGCTAGTAGTCCAAACTAGTTCAATAATTAATAAGTCTAAGCTAAAGTTAACTGTGTCATGCAGAATACACACAAATAGTATATAAAACGGTAAAGAATAATATTATAGAGGTAAATGTTTTATGCTGGTTTCATTATGAATTCATTCTTCATTAGCTAAATAAACAGTTACCACAGCTCTTTTAATGGTTGTCTCTCAGGTAAGTAACACGAAGTCACGAACTACTGATTACTTATCCCCACTTGGATCACTCACTTGAATGGCGCGCGGCGAGAGGATGTGCGGCTTAGTGTATTACTTGTATTCCTTTACGGTGTAGTGTTACTCGTGTCTCACTATATTTCATTTTAAAATGAGTTCTGTGCGTATTCAGTGATAAAAGGGATATACTATTAAGTTTTTATACATAAAAAATGTTCCAATAGTATATTTCACATCGCGTATAATAAACATTCGAAATGGGTTCTAAAATCGAATACGTGGACTCGTCACATTTATACGCTACAAACTACGTCCGTAATTCGAAAGCCATTGGAGTGCTTTGGGCTATATTCACCATTTGCTATGCAATTATAAGCGTTGTAGCCTTTGTCACTCCAGAATGGATCGGAGATTTAGAGACCGAGTATCCAAGGAAGTTTGGTTTGTGGCAAATATGTCAGGCTGATGAAAATACTGAGGACTGTAAAGGCAAGCTGGACGATTTTATGTCTATAAACGGTTTTGTGTTCAAAGTCGCTACCGTGCTTGTGGGAGCGGCTGTCGCTTTGGCCTTGTTTACAATTTGTGCCATGCTGTTGTTTTTCTTCTGTCAATCGACAACAGTATTTCATATATGCGGATGGTTGCAGCTTTTTTCAGGTAAGTTATATTATAATAAGACCACATAAATATGTTACCAAAAAAGAACAATAACTGATTTTTTTTTACTATTTTGGAACGTGCCCTTTAGATAGGGAAGTACCAAATACCTATTCATATATATCGAAATATCGATTGTTGTTACCTAACCTACTTTTAAACATTAACATCTACAAATATCCTATTATAACTAAAGTTTGTAACGGTAATATGAGTTAATATATAAAAATGATAGCTGACTCATTAAATTATTTAAGCGTGTGACATTTTGTCCTTTTTGTTCAAATGACACAAAGTGAAAGTTATTTTGTTATATTGGCACATAAGTTTGACCTTGCATTTGCATTGTTGATTTGAACTATACAACTTCATATTATTTATAAATGCGTTACAAATACGTAATATGGACAGTACTTTATGTAATTATCAAACCAAAGCTTTATGTATTCAAGCAATGCTATATTTTGCAATACACGACTTAGTAAATTATTCATACCTATTTTATTACGACTTTTGTAACTTAAAAGTAAAACCTTGGCTTAATCAACACAGTTATGCATCAAATTACCTAGTTCGAGAAGAATTTCACCAATTTTCATAAGTTACAACTCGACACGATGCCTATGTCATATATGTATAAAACCTTTAATTTGGTTTTTTTATGAGGGTACAATTTTTATTGATGAAACGCGTGATTACAAGATTGCAGCGTTTTTTGTGCAAATAACATGTGGCATTTTAAAATACCACTCGTCATTTAATAATTTAATATACTATTTTTCATAAATTCTCTTTTCTAAATTTTAAATCTGAAAATAAAATCTAATTAATAATTTCTAATATTGACAAAAACATGTAGAATTTAATTTACAATTTGTCATTTCAATGAATTATTTGTAATAATTTTCGACGCTTTTAATAATTCAATGGCAATTAAATTTATTAAAATCCTAACATTTTTCCTTTTCCCTTTCTGGAAGTCGCGAAAATCTAAAGTTTTAGATTGTCAAGACTTATAAATTTGTTTGCCAAAGAAGTTTCACTTTTTAGATGTTAACTGTACTGTACTGTACACACGCACTTTTAACTTTTTGTTTTAACCTTTTGTTCTCTTAATTTTTCTTAAATACTACAAAATCTATTAAAATCCTACATAAATTTTAAATTAAAAAAAAACCCTTATTAAAGTTGTCTCATTTAAATATTAATCGAAATATAGAAAGTAATAATAACTTTTATTATATTAATTTGTGACATTTACATAACTTTAGTTGTAGACATCTATGTTTTGCACATCACTAGTTAGTAGTTGATATGTAATTATTTGCCTACTCATTTTGCAGATGACTGTTTTTTCTAAAATAAAAGTAACCCAAGATATTCCTTATAAAATTAACTAAATGCTAGTGAAATAAGAGATAGCCAGGGACGAAGAGACAGACAGAAATTAAATATATATGTAATGACAACCCTGTAAATTAAAATTACTAACTGATACGAATTATTTATTTGTATACTCTTATAAGAAAATGTTGAAGAGATGCACAAATTATCACTAAGATACTATAGTATCCACAGAACGAAATATGTTTGTAATTTAATCTGAAAGGAGTGTTGGTTGAATCAATTTTATTTTTCCTTGAATCCCGTATTATACGTGTAAAGTATACGTATGATAATCACGATCTTAGAGTGTATTGTTACTTTCCTTAACGTGTCAATGGATAGATAATGCGTAGTAATAAAAAAAAGGTTTATTAAATACAATCATTTTGTGTACAAGCTAGTAGTTGAGTTTGATGGCCGTATTAATGGGTGCCCCGCTCATCTGACCTTAGTACGAAATTTATACATATAATCCTTTTTAAAAGTTTATAGCGCTTTCATAGATTTAGAAAAGGTCTATGATCGAGTGGTGAGGAATGTGGTCAACGTTATCTACGTATGGGGTGAGCGGTAATCTGATTCATGCATTAAAGTCTCTCTATGAGGGTTCTAGTGCTTGTGTCAGAATAAACGGGGCGTACACGGAGTGGTTTCCTGTCGATAGAGGTCTTCGACAGGGATGTGTTGCGTCACCATTGCATAACTGTTTGAAAGATTTAAAAGAAATATGTATAATGTTTACTCTACGCTGATGATCAAGTAACACTTGCATCATCTGCTAATGAGCTACAGAAGATGGTAAATATTATGAACGAAGCTTTGAAAAGGAAAGGAATGAAAGTGAATGTAAACAACACGAAAGTTATGCTTTTTGAAAGAGATGACTCTCTGATGAATGGCAATATTTTGATAGATGGGGAACAAGTGGAAGAGGTGAAAAATTTGTATACTTGGGATCTAAATTTACAAAATAAGCAACATGTGAAAGTGACATTGAAAGGAGAGTGGATGAAGGGAATATGGTAGATGGTGCTCTGCACGCCTTTATGAATAGCCAGATGGTGTCTCAAAGGGCCAGACTGGCAGTGCATGCCAACACTTATGTATGGTAGTGAAAGTTGGGTATGGCAGAAGAAGCATAAAAGTATAATAAATGCGGTAGAGATGAGAGCGTTGAGAAGTATAAGTGGATTGAAATTGAGTGACAGAGTAAGAAATAGTGTTATAAGAGAACGTTGTGGTATAAAAGAAGAACAAACGACGCAATTTTTCAAAATTAAAACGTGGCGTTGTGAGTGTACTATGCCGAAAAATGGATGTGGGTGCCGTGAAAAATAAAAGGATCAGACGTAGGGTAGACAGATTCTGCCCTTGTCAGCTTGACACAACCGCCCACAGCAGTAACCACGGTCCATGCAACTGGGTCGAAATATCGGCAAAATTAAAAAACGCCATCGTGGTATATACCCGTTCAAATAGTCAATATGGTAATAAACCACGAATATTTAAGTTTAAAACAATAAAAGAAGATGTAGTGACTAAAATTGAGAAAGGTATGCTTAGATTGTTTGGACACGTAGAGAGAATTAACAAAAGGAGACTGACAAGTTAAATATAAAACACTTGTTTAAGAACTATGTGTATATATACATATGTTTTGTGTGTGTGTATTTGCAATTATATCATCACCCTTACTTAAATATTTCATCAAATTGTCATAACTAATAGAAGTTATGTTTTTAAATAACTTGTGGTAATAAAAATTGTGTAAAATTACACAGATCTAGTAAAATTCCCAACCGCTATACTAATTTCACATTAAAATTTTGAAAACATGTACATAATGTGTAAATATCATACAAAATAATTTATATGTGTAAATTTTATACGTCCAGTGGTGAAGCAATATCTGTGGCCGGTAGTTATTTCTGCGCTAGACAGGTGTTGCCCGAAACATCCGGCGCAACATAGGGCTATTACTTTTGTATACAAAATTTAAACAAATATAATAATTGCATGTGTAATTGCCTAAATCTGTCATCGCGTGCGCTGCGGAAAATATTGGTGATAAAATGTTTCAATCGGTCCAGTAGTTTTTGTGTGGAAACGTCACAAACATACATACATACAAAAACACAAATGGTACCTCTTTATAACATTAGTTTAGTTGTCTTACGTAGACTAAAACGTTGAGACATGAATTGCTGTCAAGTTGTGATATAAAATTGTAGTGAGTTTACAATATATCCCCAAGAAAGGAATGGAAATGGAAAGCAGTGGAAATAATAAAATATGTTGTGTAAATTAACTTCATTATATTAACTTTCGTTATTTTGATATTACACTTATGGCGATTATAAAAGTCAAAGTCAAAAGACGATTGCTAGTGATGCCCTAAAACTGTTGACATACATAGCATCACGCCTCATTCCCATAGGGGTAGGCAGAGACAACATCCTTCCACTTGCCACGATCCTTGCATATCTCCTTCGCTTCTTTCATTCTCATTAAACCTTTCATACAAGTTCGTCGGTTTAGAGTACTCTTGACCTGGCC
>JACTOM010000212.1:342543-368295 GCA_015832385.1 Elymnias hypermnestra | reverse complement strand
TTTCCGCTCAGGCAGAGGTCCGGAAATCATTCCAGTAGTTTACCTTGACGATTATGTATTAAAAAGGGTTGAGCAGTTCAAATATCTAGGGCACATATTAACTGAAAATTTTATGGATGACAATGACATCGAAAGAGAACGCCGTGCTCTGGCTGTAAGATGCAACATGATTGCACGCCGTTTTGGAAAATGTACCGACAGTGTCAAAGTAACATTATTTCGGGCGTATTGCCTATGCTTTTACACTTGTCAGCTTTGGACAAAATTTTCTAAAAGTGCAGTTAATAACATCAGGGTGCAATATAATAATGCGTATCGTATTCTGATGAGATTACATCGATCATGTAGTGCATCTGCCATGTTTGCTAATGCCAGAATACCAGATTTTTATGCAATCATAAGATCGCGCATTGGAAGATTCTGGAACAGAATACGAACCTCCGACAACATAATTATTAAGACGTTGACAGAAAATTTTGATTGCTCAATTTTTAAGTTTTGGCATTCCGTGCACCACAGTCCAAATAAATAGATTTAGTTTCCAATTATAATTATTATTATTAATTTTGAATTATCTTACTTTATTTTATTTTACTTTGTATTTCATTTTATTTCAGTTTTATTAATATTTTAGTTATTTAAATTACTTAAATTTCTTGTACTAATTTATTTCATTTAACTGTAACTGTATCGTGTGTGACTGTAATGGGTATTTACCTGAGAAATAAAGATTATTATTATTATTATTATTTTTATGTTTACCTAGTAATTGCGATTTCAGAAATTTAGCAATAAAACAAGTTAACGTACAAAAGACCAAAATTTTAAATTTGTCAAGTAATGAAAATTTATTACAACATTTGCCAAAAAAAAAAATTACAGACAGAACTTATATATTTTTATTCTATTACTAGTAGACTTCGTTCTATCAAAAAAAATTGAAATGTGGCAGATTTCAGTTTTACGAATGAATTTTGAAATGAAATTACAGCAGTACTAATGCACTATATCTCTTACATTTTGTGACTATTCAATTGATTTTGAACTTTGTGCAGCGGTAATAAAGTGCAAATTGACTCTTTGACATAAGGAACACGCCTACATTGCTTAGACCGCAGTGAGTACTTGCAATTCATTATGAACTTTATTGAATAGCAATAAAGGTCAAATTGACTCTACATTTTAGAAAACGTTTGTATGGGAATCAGAAAAGGGCTGTTAGGGTTTTCCCCTGCAGTTATTAAATTTTTTTTCGTCGTAAAAACCATCCTTGGACTTCAACGAACATTTTAAAAAAAGAATTGGCAAAATTGGCGGAAACGTTGCAAAGGATTTAATTGTAAATATATTTTTAAATGAAACTGAATATATTTTCGTGACATATCATACACGATAAAACCAATTTATGTTACGGATATATTGTTTGAATATTTTATTTTAGAAAACTCAGTAGTGCTCTTTAAATAGTATAACATCTTAGAACGGCTTCTATTGCACTATTTTGAAATGGATCAATAGATTTTAGTTTATGAAAAATACGGGAAAAACTTAATTTCCCAAATACAATGTCAAAGCTACGTAAGATCTTTTCCTACAATATCCCTCAGTGCTAGAAGACCAAAGTCTTCGAACAGTGCGTGTTGCCAGTGATCACCTACGGATCGGAAACGTGGTCGCTGACTATGGGCCTCATTTGAAAGCACAAAGTCACACAGCGTTGGAGAGGGCTATGCTTGGAGTTTCTCAAATCAGAAATGAGGAGATCCGTAGAAGAACCAAAGTCACCGACATAGCCCTAAGAATCACGAAGCTGAAGTGGCAATGGGCGGGGCACATAGTCCGACGAACCGATGGACATTGGGGTCCGAAGGTGCTGGACGGCGCAGTGTAGGCAGACCTCCCACAAGTTGGACCGACGACATAAGGAGGGTCGCCGGTAGCCGCTGGAGCCAGGCGGCACAAGATCTGGCACAGTGGGCATCATTAGGTGAGACCTATGTCCAGCAGTGGACGTCCATCAGTTGAGGTGAATGAAAGAGGGAGAGAGAATGTCATGCATAGTCGAATTTGATGTAAATCCAGAGCAATTACTTCGTAACCGAAATCCATGTAATTGAGTCGAAATATCGACAAAATATAGATAATTGCCATCTTGGTATGCACCCATTAATACATTCTAAATAAAAATCCTTATATCACTGATTTTAAACCTGGGACTGGTGTTTATAGTTATAACAGAGTTTTTTTAAAGATATGTATATTAAAGTTATGAATCATTAATAATAAATATGTAAAGAGAAATTATTAATTTAAACCATTTTCTATAACTTTGAAGCTAAGGGCGATGGTTGGGAAAGATGAATAATTATTACACCAGTAAGGCACTTTTATTTTTATTTATGAACGCAGAAAGGTTGTCTGAAGTAATTGGATGACAACTAAGGTATGCTGGTTGTTAGGATAAAGGACACTATTATAAATATTATGTCGATAATTATATGAGTAGCAACGCGAGTTAATTTCACCGAGAAAACAATTATGATCAGAGCATGGTTGGGTTAGCTACCTGCGACAAGATGTGTCCCATGTGGCAGTCCCTATGGGGCGAGCGAGGTACTTGAGATAAGGCGACGGCGCCTACCCATTGCTACATATATAAAAATCATTTTTACAGATCTGTATGTCATTATTTTGCAAAAGTTATTATATATTTATCTCATAATATATATTCTTGTCTATATATGTAATACTTCATTTCTGAGTAAATATAATGTATAAAACTATTTGACCATGTAATATAAATAAATTGTAGTGTTGCCACTACATCTTCACCAAATTTTCTGTCCCATTTATTTATTTTACTAATATAATTCTAATCCTTAAAATACGTTCTACTGTTTATATAAAAAGATAACTAAGGTGGACTTTGAATTTACTCATACATGTACATGAAACAGTACAACATGTATTCATGTTATTCATTGGGTAGTTGACCTGATAAAGTGAAGCGGTAGCAAGGCTTTTTCCTAATCTATTCGACTTCGTTACGACAGTAATAGGATCGATAAACGAATGTCCTAGATTGATGACCAGCAAGAAGTGGTAAAAAGGGTGTCTCAAACGGATCTGAAGCAGTTGTAGTGCCACTAAAAACCAGTTCTGAGTCATAGCAGTCCGCAAGATGACCGGAAAAATGCGTACGTCTATATAACCTAAATAAACACTCCCATGTGGTAATCAAGTTAACGAAGTAACAAAGAATCAGTTATATTTAAAAGAAAGTTAAACACGATCACTTTAAATATAGGCATTATACTTTTTTATCTACTGAGAATCGGAAATGATGATGAATGGCAATATTTTGATAGATGGGAGAACAAGTGGAAGGTGAAAGAATATGTATACTTGGGATTTACAAAAGATGGAACATGTGAAAGTGATATTGAAAGGAGCCTCTTGTCGTGCATTCACCAACTTACTCCTTAAGACAAGTGTGCGTAAAGCTTTTATTTCAAAAATTGACACTACTCATTTTAGGTAAAAGGTGCCAAACCATCGATATAAATTACCGTTACTGCAGCCATCGTTTTACAATCGCCCATTTATAAATTTCATAACGATGGTCTAAAATTGTAACGGTTTCATTTCGATCTTTTAGCAAATACCATTTTCCCATGTAAAACTGTTTATAAATAGATCTAAGTTCGATTTCATTCGTTGCAGTTGCGTAAGTGTCTGTACTTTCATTTTTATATTGATTTTACTATGAAGTATTGCTTTGAGAAGCCATTCATTAGTATTAGTGTTCCAATGTTTCATTACTTCATTAATGAATTTTATATTATTAAATATTCCCATTATATCAATCTATTGAAAGCTCACGTAAAAGGAATAGATATCATGGGAATTTACTATAATTCTTTATATTACTTGTTTATTTTGTCTTGATATGAACATTACACATTATTTGATGGTAAGTGTTTTAAGATTGCAACTTGTTAACCTCGTGCAAGGTAAATAATAGTTTTCGTAGTGTATATCAAATTACATATGTATTTTGCCCTCTTAGAGACAGATTTCTAGTAGAATTTCTAATCAAAGTTTGCTTTATTTTAGAAATAGTACTGAGGGTTTTGCTTGCCAAGTCTTCCATCACTTCAGGCCAAGATAAGTAACCTTATTTTAATAACCCTAATAAGTCAAAAATGCAATTTTCTTCTTTATCCGGCGTTTTTATAAAATTATGTATAAAGAAGAAAATACATCGATCTACTGGCACCTTCGTCAAACCTTTTAAGCCGTTTGAAGTTTAATCACCAATTTTAGGTGAAAATAGTAGTGTAACTGAGAGAAAAACTGTTTAGAAAGTATTTAAATGTAGCGAAACTACTCCAGCTTTGAAAACGGTGAACTGGATAAACGCCGGATGTATAAATTGCAAGTTTTCACCGTCAACGTCAACCAATAAGAAAATAATACTGTAGCGACTGCAAATACATTCAATTACGTATTACATTTACAATTAAGAGATATTAGTCAATGCTAGAAAGCAATAGTGAATTTAAATACATTATTCATTGGTTTATTTATTATACAATCATACATTTCGTTCTATTTACATCTCAATTATCTTCATATCGGATATGGAAGATATTAGTTTTAACCAATTAATCTCTTTAAAATATATAATCACTCATTTATTTAGAGCTTATACCTAGCTCTTTACTGGCATTGTAAAAATAAAAAAAATGCAAATGTCATCCTAAACCCTGTCCTTTCAAATATTTATGTTCAATAATTTTACTGTTTTTATTTTTACATAGTTATTTATTTTACATTAATATATCAGTAATAGAGTAACCATCCTCGATGAGTTCTTTCCCTGAAGATGACAAATGCCCAAAAGTCTGCACGGATATTGGTGCTTTTAAAAAAGCTCCTAAAACTCCAGAGCAAGCAAAAGAGGAAATAAAGAATGCGGAAGACACTACTGCCTCGGCTGCAGCCGAAGGTTCTCCTGTTGGTGATTCTGAGCAGCAATCTGAAACTTCTAGACCTCCTCCACTAGGCGACGAATATCTACCAAACCTTAAACCTGGACCCGATGGGAAAGTAGATTGGACACCTCTAGGAGGTATGACAGGTACTAGACCGGGTGTCAATAAATACAGTATCAGTAGATATTCCCTCAGTGAGTGGAGGAAGCACAATGAAAATATATTAGATCCCGAAATTATTACAGAGTCGAATATAGTAGATTATAACGCGAAAACATCTATGATGCAAGCTTTCGGTAATATTGATAAACAACAGAGTGAAAACTTTAAACGACTGAGACAAAAGGCAAGAGACATTTTCAGATGGAAAGTTGAAGTTGAAAGAGCCTGCAAAGCAATTACTGAGGAAGTAGAGTTTCTTGAAATAGAAAGACAGCGTTTGAAAGGCGCGTCTAGAGTATTGATGCTTCCTGAATCGATATCTAAAGAATGTCTTGACCTTCGTTCTAATAGATTTCAACCCGACTTAGTAGCGGACTTGGCCGAGCAAGAACTTATTAAAGAAATGAAATTAGTTAGTGAAGTTAGAGCTACATTGAAGAATACACTTGATCAGATTGAACAACAGATGGCTATAAATAAAGCAGCAAAGCATAAAATTGAATATGATTGGTGTGATAAAACAATGGCGTACAATACTGAAGCTATTAACCTAGGTTTGAATACAAAATCGAACACAATCATGTTCCGACCAGGATCCACTCGTTTTGGGGAATACACCGCTCCTCTGGAATATTGGGAATTTTTTTGTAGAGAGAACGTACAAAACTGTGAAGCTGCTCGCCAAAAATCTGCTGACTTGCGAGGCAGTCTTAATGCAATATTAGTAAATGGAGGTAGAAAATTACGCAATCAAGCAGATAAAACAGATATGGCTTTAGCAGAAACAGTTGCTATAACTCAAGAACTTTGTACAAAATTGGAGGAGACATTGCGTAATACTTTACAAAGAATTGCAGATATGGAAGCGCTGATTGCTAATTTGCAAGATTCTATACGAAAAATGGATGCAGCCATGAAGCTGGCTCAGACTAGACTAGACAATAGGAACAACTGGAGACCTCATGGAGAAAGTGTAAGGGATCAGCCCCATTTAGGATTGATCGAAGAAGTGAAAAAAATACACGAGACTGTGACGTCACTTCTGGGTCAACTGAGAAATGCAGAACGAGTAAGGAGCGATTTACTTAAAAAGAGAATAGTTTTGGAGAGAGATATTGCATCAAAGAGGAAGACCTTAAATATAGATCGAGATAGATGCGGCATGGTACGTTCTCATTATCCTTCTGCTTCAGAGTTAGCAGGATATTAGAAATTCCATATGAATGTCTGTTTTTAGTATCATATATTTTATTTTTAATGTTTTCTAATTATGATTACAATCTTATACCACTCAGCGACTTGTTTTGCTTAAAACTTGTTTTTATCTCTCTGAAGTACTCTTTGTATCCACAAAAAATCTACTATTTGATTATTAAATGCACAAATCTTAGAAGCAGTAACGTCATTTAAGTTTCAATTTTGGTTTAAGCATAAAAACTCCGGTAATTAAATGCCCTTTAAAACGACCTGTTAATATTAGGTTTAGTCTTCGTATTAAAATGACGTATCACACCAAATAACGGGTATACATGGTTTATGGGACTTATAATATGCTATAAATGTACCGTTGTCTGTTAGAATACGGAATCTAGAATCATGTACTGCAAAAATTGCTTGCAACAAAAAAACAATAAGATTACATTACCATCCCACGAGAGTGGGAACCACAGATAATGGTGGCAGTGGCTCCATATTTGCCATGGGATGCAATAACATGGTAATAACAATTTATTATTAAATCAGTTACTTTTTATTGACCCTAACCTACGAAGCGTGAATTATTCCAATAAGAAAAATCAATATCTCTCACACAGGAATTACATTTTCAATGTCGAGGCATAGATATATTTCATTTCCATAAACATAGTTAGATTTGGTCCATGTTATTCTTATTACTGGCTGTAATTGTCCGAAGTAACAAATAATGTAAAATAAACATGACATCAAAAATGTCATTGTAAAGGTCGATTTCAATTTTAATAATTTAATTTTACATTCTAAGTTAGTTTACTTTTTATGATTCTTCAAATTGATTGTATCTTATAAACATGGCTACAAATGGTGATCGTTATTCATGCCCACATATATGTCCAACCAGTGGAGGGCAGCAAGAGGAATCGCAATTACAGGCGGCTACAGAAACCAGTCGGTCTGAAAATGCTTTTGCAGCACCGTACGTCCCTGGTATGATTAAGCCACCTGAACCTAAGGTATATCCTCCCGGAGCACCACCCAAATACCTTCCTCAACCTACCGATAGCACAAGTGGAGACATTCTTGGCATGGGTCCTATAGGGCCGTGGGCAGCTGGCCACTTAGATTGGACACCACAAGCTGGTACTACTGGCGTCAGACCGGTTGTTGATAAATATTCAATAACGAGGTATTCCACAGGCGAATGGCGAAAAAATAATCAATTCACTCTTACGCCACGAGCAACGGATAAAGCAAAAGCCTTGGAGGCACAAACGAAGAAAGACATTGACAACACTTTCTTAAATTTAGACAAAAAATTAGACGATTCCGACAAAAAATTAAACAAAAGAATTAAGGCCTTGGCTTATTGGGAAGAACAAGTTCAGAAAACATTAAAAAACATAACTGATGAAATTGCCACTTTAGATAACGATCGGGCAAGACTAAAAGGGGCTTGTAGAATATTAATGATGCCCGAAGCAATTTCAAGAGAATGTTTGGAGCTGCGCACAAATAGATATGAGCCTGATCTAGTTAGAGACGATGCAGAACAGGAACTTGTTAAAGAAGTAGCTATCGTAGGCGAAATAAGAAGAGTGTTTAATAATACCTTAGCAAAAGTTGAAACGCAAATGGCAATGAATAAAGCTGCAAAGTCATCCATTGAATTTGATTGGAGTGATAAAATGGTGACCTTAAAACTTGATAGAATAAATGCTTCTCTTTCGCCCCAGTCTAATCTGATACTGTGTCACCCTGGCGTCGCTAGATGGCCAGAGAATGGTACAACACTAGAGTATTGGGAGCATTATTGTGCAGAGAGTATCAGAAACTGTGAAGAGATTAGAAAGAAGTCAGAAAAACTTCGTGGAGATTTAATGACAATAATAACTAAAGGAAGTCAAGATATGAAGCTACAAGCAGATAGAACAAATGCTGCTATTGCAGAGACGGTGGATGCGACCGAAGCTTTATGTGAAAAACTAGAAGAAAATTTAAAGGACAACTTACAAAAAATTGCTGATATAGAAAACTTAATAGATTACCTAAAGGAATCTTTAAGAAAAGTAGACGAACGAAATAAATGTGTTATGACAAGACTTCAAGCTCGAAACTATGAGAGACCAAGTGTGGAAAATTGTCGAGATGACGCCCAATATGCTTTAATAGCTGAGGCAAAATTTATAAAAGAATCATCGGAATCGTTGCAAAATAAAATGAGACAGGCGGAGGCTGTAAGGTCGGAGCTGATGAGGTATCGAGGCGAGTTAGAAAAGGATATCGCTTGTAAACGTAAGAGTCTTAATATAGACAAGGACAGGTGTGCAAGAGTTCGTGCCCATATGCCAACACCAGAAGAATTTGCCGCAGGATAATATGGGGCTTTCAATTAAAATACATCTATTTCATTGCTAATTTCGTGTACTTTTGAACACTGCTCTACTTTTATCCAGCAAAGTTTTGATGCGTATTAGCCAAAGTTAGGAAGCTATATTTTCTGATTTGTCCTTCTGATCTGGTGGAATACTTTAATCGCGGCTATTACCTTACCAATAAAGACGTTAAGAGGTAAATTAGCTTTTACCAGGTTAGTGCTCTTTGAACGTTAACGGTATCACCATTTACCATCAGATCAGATCACAATGAAACCTGTCAACAATAAGAAAATTAGGAAATAACATACAGATGAACATCATTGCGCATCAAGCAAATATTTTGCATTCCGTGATGTGGTTGAAATCATTAAGAAGAATAATTACTTATCTCTTACCGTAGGTATCTCAGATTGTATTACCACTTACCATAATGCAAAACAACATCCTAGGTCGAAGTCCTATGCAATAAAATTTACACCATTTAAAAATTCTTTACTGGAAAATCTACATGCATAACGTAACACCTAATATAAAGTGGGTCACATGACTCAATACGCAACAGCCTGTTAACAATACAGATTTGAAAGATTACTGACAGCAATAAGGAACCCATTTTGAATATTACCACTTACTTGTGTAAATGTTACACTTTAAATAACAGTTTGCCATACAATACATATTACAAATCGACTAACATTATTGATATACTGTGTTGTTTACTGACTTCATTATCATATTTTGACTTATAGTGAAATGTTACAATTTAAGGACCTAATATTGCATTTCTTAGATTTTATTTTTGGGAGATGTGTGGGGGTCATTGGAAGCTCAACCCCAAGTTTGTGGGGTTGCCAAAAAAATCATAAACTAAGTTAAACATTTAGTTTCGACCGGATTCTCATGAGAATTGACGAACCTAAAAATACCCTCTACAAGATTGGTCTAAGGTTTTTATAAAATGTATAAAAAAAAGTTAAGGAGCAAAAAAGCTTTCCACATTTTTGCTTCTTTAATTTGAAAATTGATCGATGGACGTTGGGGGCCGAAGGTGCTGGAGTGGCGACCCCCGCACCGGACGGCGCAGTGTAGGTAGACCCCCCACAAGGTGGGCCGACGATATAAAGAGGGTCGCCGGTAGCCGCTGGAGCCAGGCGGCGCAAGATCGAGCCTTGTGGACGTCATTACGTGAGACCTATGTCCAGCAGTGGACTTCCATCGGTTGAAGCGACGACGACGAATTTGAAAATTTAGGGCAAAAAGAAATATGAACATATTTGTAGGCAATATCGCGAAAAATATGTTTGCACCTCTTTTTCCAATATGGCGGCCAAGGACAAGGGTGGCAACCCCCACAAACTTGGGGTTAAGCTTCTATTGACCCCCACACATGTTCAAAAAAAATGCGTCCTGTAAAAAATGCCAAGCTCATGTAACATTTCAATGGACTATTATTATATGATGTGAATTGTCGGTAATATTAAACACAAAAATCTACCTATGTAGAGTTTGAAACTAACGAACCAATGTAACTCAATCAAGGCACATTAGAATGGCAGTAATGTATTTATAACACTAAACTTATCAAGTGGCATTCGGAACCATTTGCGAATAACAGGCGACTTATTAATCGGAAATATAAACCTCTACTACAAGTAATATCAGAGTGAACCACAGCATAGCGTGACATATGGCATGCGAATGATATCCAATCATATAACAAGTTTATTCTCGTAGGCTCTTACAGTAATTTTTTGCAATGTTTTTGATGATGATATTAGAGAACAACCTATTTAAAATAATACATACATAGCATCACGCCTCATTACTATAGAGGTAGGCAGAAAGCATATCCTTCCACTTACCACGATCCTTGCATATCTCCTTCGCTTCTTTCATTCTCATAAAACATTTCATATAACTTCATCTGTTTAGAGTACTCTTGACTTGGCCCTGGATTTAGTCTAGGAATATTCGCCTTGGTCTTGCCATTCCAACTTTCCCATTCACTCTTTACTCATAAATCCTTTTTGTCAGTCTCCTTTCATTCATTCTCTCTACATGCCCAAACCATTTTAGTCACTACATCTTTTATACCACAACGTTCTTATCATACTATTTCTTACTCTGTCACTCAGTTTCAATCCACTCATACTTCTCAACGCTCTCATCTCTACCTTATTTATTCTACTTTTGTGGTTCTTCTGTCATGTCAACTTTCACTACCATACATAAGTGTTGGCAGAGACACCATCTGGCTATTCATAAAGGCGTGCAGAGCACCATTTACCATATTCCCTGCTTTTACTCTCCTTTTAATATCACTTTCACATATTCCATCTTTTGTAAATTTAGATCCCAAATTCTTTCTTTCACCTCTTCTACTCGTTCTCCGTCTATCATATTATTGCAATTCATCATAAGTTCATCTCTTTCAAAAAATACATTAATACTTAGCCAGTTAATCAAAATAAATTGATTTACGAAGCATTTTACAATAGTAGTAATGCGGTTAAGTGATTTCTTCTCGCGGCCAAATATAAAGAGTACAGAGAAAGGATGGACAATACCATCGACATAACTCGTTCAGCAGTTTCTATTGTGCAATAAAATACCACTTAAAAGCCATAGCTGTCAAATTATTAGGTAGAAAATCGAGAGAATGTACCTTATATAACTCATTGGATCACTGTAATAACATTCATAAAGCCGCATCACCCACTTATGTCTATACAAATTGAAGCCGTAACACATTCGCCGGATGTAACGCGTATATTAAAGTGTTCATACAATATTCAAATGGTTTGATGTATATCTGTGTAATAGTAGATAATAAAGATATGCAATAAAAGATTATTTCATTACGGAATAAAAGAAAATCATATAGTTACATTGCAAATGCATTGCAAAATATCAAAGAGGTGCTTTCATTCGCTCTGCATGTCAGGGAATCTTTGAACTCAATTTTTTTATATTCAAAAACTTTGGATTAATTTGAAATTTTGTACACTTATTAAAGATCGATGGAAGTACAAATATTTGAGAAGTATGTCACATTATTCTTACCAAGAGCTTGATGATTAGGGACTGTTATATCTGAAACCTCAGCTCAATACTAATCTTGAGTCTTCGAGTGAATGCATGTATTTTTCGTTTTTAAAATATTTCAATCTCCTCTGTACTAGCTATCTAAGAATACTCCTTTATTTATAGCATATATACACTTCAGAAATAGATAAATAAATCGTATTTCCTATGGCGGCAATGGAGAGAGAATGGGATGATGTAGCAGTTGCCCCTCCCCTTCCAAGCAGGAGCTTGGGTTATTATGAATGCCTCTTGTCTCCTCTTTGGTTTTATCCCCCTTAGTTGGTTTTATCCGGGATTTTCGGGCGAAGTCGTAAAGAAGCCTTACTTCAAAATTTTGGCAAGAAGATAATTGTAAGTTTTAGTTTAATGATTTCATGTGAACTTTTTGAGAGGCTTTATTTCAATGTTATGTAAAATATGCTCTCACTCTTGGATTCTAAGAGATATACGATAAGAGTAGTAGAAAGTGTGATAACAATGAAATAATTAATTATATTTTGAAATACAATAGCTAGGAGAGAAGTGAGAGTATATTTTCCTTAAATTTAAAGTAGAGGTTCACATGAAATCATTACTAAAACCTACAATTATCCTCTTGCCCTGAATCCTGGATGCAACCGACTAAGGGGGTGCAAAGAGGAGACAAGAGGCATTCTTAAAAACAGCTCCTTTGACCCAACTTTCGAAGGGGAGCGGCATCAGCTACACCGTCCCGTTCTCTCTCCATTGCCTCCACAGAAAATACGATTTATTTATCTATTTCGGAAGTGTATACGCTATAAATGAAACTAGTATTCAATTAAATACCGTTAATGCTTCTTCAGAATTCGCTGACGATATACAAAATATGCAAAACAGTTATCGGATACTTTTAAATAGTCTTTTTATTGTTATCATTCACACAACGTTGTTAGTCGCATTCTTTATTTGGCGCAAATTCATGTACGTGATATCGTGTTTCATATACATTAGCATATTTTACGTGGCGCGAGGTCTCGCAACAGTTTCTTAAAACTGTTACAATATTCTATATGTTCTTGCTTTTAATTACGTCTAGCTTGCCACTGGGTCGTGTTCTATCTATACATCTATCTATCTATCTCATAAAAATCAATGTACATACTTTTATTGAAGAAGAGCGGAGTCTTTTTTCACCAGCGGTGATATGTTAACACAATGTAGATGATGAAATAAACTCTATATTTTTATTTTTCCTACCTTTAAATAACGATAAAATAATAATCTAGTAATTTACTAGTTTCTACTATAGAATCTGAGCCTAAAATGTTATGTTGAACGTCTGCAAGTAGTGGCATAAACATAGTATTCAATCTGGACTTTTGGGGGTAAAATAACCTTAAGAAGGCACGAAAAACATATTTTATTTTCCTAATATTCTCAATGTAGCGTATGATTTTCTAGGAAACCCCAAAAGCCCTGTTTTTTATGTTTTTCAAAGTAGTGTTAAGGGTTAAAAGACTTTTTTTTCTTGAAAACCATCCTAAAATCTCATAAAGAATTTGTTCATGCTTAACAAATCCAACTTCGATTTTCGACCATTACTTTTGGAGATATGCTTAAACCAAGAGAAAATAATCCATTTTCATTCAAAATGCGATAGTTCAGCAAAAAATGATCGAGACCAAAAAAAGATTTTTCCATTTCGTACACCAAAAAGAAGATCGAAAAGTTACGAAATTTTTACAAATTGCTTAGTATTTTATTACACTTTTTTATAAATACAGTTTGAAAACTCATTAAAAATTTAGATATTTGTTTTGATCCTTTGATTTTTTCCACTACTATATATAAACTATAGATTTACCTTTCATTTCTTTTCTATTACGAAAGTGTAATATTGTAGTTTTTATTCTATTGTTAAAGGCTTGCCAACCCGCAGTGGAACAGCATGATGGATCTATGCTCTAATAACCCTCTCTCCTATGAGTGAGTCCTGTGTCCAGCAGTAGGATGTTTGCCAGTAACCTGATTATTAAAAAGTATTAAAATTGTATACCTAACATAACAGACAGTTCAATTTTATCTATTGTTTACATGAGGATATGCAAATGAAGTATACAATCGCTCACACGAATACCTCATGCATTAAAGTTGCAAATAAGGTAACGGGGTAAATAACATTTCACACACTTAATAATATACTTAATTATATAAAATTATTGATTTTGATTTGTTTGTCCATTATAGACGAAACTATCCAACGATGTATCCCAAAACTGGCACATTAAAGAAGGCAATAATGGGAGTTATTGCTATTTTTCAATAACTGTTGCTCTGACGATCAATAACTGATATTTATAAAGTCATTTGTAAATGAAAAGTTATTTTTTCCATAGGCTACATATTAGGCATTTATACTACATGTGTTAACTGCCTCATTGGTCTAGTGGTTAGCATGTTCGACTACAGACATGAGGTCCTGGGTTCGAGTCCCGGGTCGGGCCAATTCAAAAATCAATATTGAGTTTTCTATTAAGATTTTCTCAATATTTGCCCGAAGTTGGGAAGTTGGCGGTGTGATCCACCCCCGTGCCTCGGAGAGCACGTTAAGCCGTCGGTCCTGCGCCTGATCTCTCTCCGGTCGTGTCGGATTCCCGTCACATCGGACTATGAGAGTGAAGGAATAGAGAGTGCACTTGTGTACTATGCCTGCCAATCCGCAGTGGAGCAGCGTGGTGGGTCTATGCTCTAAAAACCCTTGCTCATCGGAGTGAGGAGGCCTGTGCCCAGTAGTGGGACGTTAATGGGCTGCTACTTTAACTACATGTGTTATAAAGAGATACACAAAATATACAGACACTAACTATGAAGAAGATTGTATTAACTTAATAGATCGGTGGTTTAAAAGACTAGCTTTTTCCATTAAAAAAATTAATGAAATAAAATATTAGTCTACATCTATACGTGTTAAAAAAATTAAAAGTGCGTGCGTATAAAGTACACATATCAGAGGTGAATCTTTGGCAAACTAAATCTTAGCTCTTGTTTACATTTATACAAATCTAAAACTAGATTTCAGAGATTTAGAGAGGTAAAAAGAACGATATATTAGGAATTGCATGAATTTAATTGTCATTAAAATATTCAAAAAAATGTCGAAAACTAATTTATTGAACTCTCAAATGGCAAATTGTAAATAAAAATGCCACGTGTTTTGTGTCTATATTAGAAATGATTAAATTTTGTTTTTAAATATTAAACTTAACAAAGGAGAATTTATGAAATGTTTTTATTATATATTGAATTATTGAAGTTATTTGTGAATCTTAAAAGTATCTAAGCTTTGAACGAATTAGCTTAAAAAACGTTGCAAATCTTCGTGACGCTAAATGAATACTGGCTCGGTCTATCACTCTGCTTCTTTACATATTGAAATTATTGTTACACTCGCTCACTCTATTGACAATAACGTAATAACCCTTGAAATTCAGTTATTTTAGTAACCGTTATTTTATCCCAAGTAGCAAATAACGGTTAGTTATCCCATGCTTATTTTACATTACTAAACTCACTGACATATCACGAGATCTTCAAAATTGTTTACGTTTGACTTGAAATATTGCAACGTAGTTGTTCACTGAGTACGTATTTATTCCTCAATCTTTCTCTTGATAAAAAAATATGTGTTTTATTGTTGGAAAGGGATTTTTCGTGAGAAAATCTGCCAAGGGAAATTCTGGTTAATGTATCCTGCGTTGGAGCAGTGTGTTGGGTCTAAGCTCCAATAAACCTCTATTATATGAGTGAGAAGGTCTGTGCCCAGTAGTGTTACGTTAAAAAGATCTGATTTATCTGTATTTTCATATGTATTTAAAGATTTAAGTAACTCTGGGGTAGATAAAGCCTGCCAATCTGCATTGGACGAGCGTGTTAGATTTAATCATCAAATACCCTCTCGCCTAAGAGTGAGGAAACCTGAAATGGGCTATTAATAGTCACCAATTTAAACATAAAAGAGCATTTCTGAATATTTTTGGTATTTACTTAATTCACCTTATCATTAAACGTGAAATTTGAAATTCACTATTACACATTACTCCCACAGAAATACGTAGAGCGTAAATAGATCTACAATTAGTTTGAGTAATTACTTAGATAATTACTTTTCATTTTGTGCTATTAGTCTTTTTATAATTGACTCATTAGCTAATCTCTAAAATCACGCTCTACTCGGAAATATCTTACGCAATCATACTTTTAGAATACCATTTTAATATGGAATTGAAAAACGTGGTAACTTTATTATTATGCACCAGTAAGTTCTCTTAGTATAACTTATTCACCTAATTGCTGAAAATATCGCTAAAGCAGTTCCTGGGCTTGTGTAACCTCTCAACCTGCAGTGAAGATGCTTTAAAACCCTCTCTCCTACAAATTAGGAGGCTTATGCCCAGCTGTGAGTCGTTTATAGGCTGCTCAAAAACAATATTACTTTATTGATTGCTAGATCGTTTATCGTTTGACTCTATCACATCTGATGGTAAGAGAATGAAAGAAAACGTCTTTATTTATACATTATGCCATACATCACATTATGAGTTCTGATCGAAAAATGGAGGGAAGATCTTGGGTCGCCAACTGCGGGTATAGTCACGGTGGAGGCGATCTGACCTCACCTGGACAATTGGCTCACCAGGAGGCACTCTTTCCTACCGTCTGGTGCAGGTGCTTGTCGATCATGGTTGCTTCGGCAAGTACTTGCACCAGGTCGTTGGCTGTGAGGTAACGCCCGATCGTCATGCATGAGTGTGGTGCTCCTGTAGATACGGCGTGTCTAACGTGGGCACCCCAGCGGCATATCTTGTTGTCGCTGGTTAGAGGAGATCCTTCACTGGAGAGCATAATTGGTGTAATGCTCTCCAGTGAAGTTGGATGGAGGATGGTTGCCTTCTTTTGCGAGACCGTCATCTCGCTGAAGGAGCAAGATGCTGGAGCTCTCCCTCGCCGTCGGAGGAGGCTTGGTGGCAGAAGTCGCACTTATGCACTTCAAGCCTCACCCTACTGAGTGGTAGATCTTCATTGTCGGTACCATCCGGGTCACTAGAGCGGAATGCAGTTAGGGTACCTCTAGTGATCTCACTCATGGATGGGGAGGGATCCGCTGGGTTTTAGTGGGTATTCTATTATCAGTGAGTCCCACAATCCCGATGGAATTTAGCTTTCATCGGGGTGTGTAAAGGCATTTGACATCGCAATATATTTTAGTACATTTTATAATACCCTGCTATGTGTGGCATAATCTAGAAAATGGACCCAGCTCAGCATTTATGCTACACAGTCTGGAGACCATGTAGCGCTGATTTTCAGCTGGATCACGACCCAGTTGCCGCCACGAACGCAGCCCGATACAACTTAATCTATCCTTATATACTATCTAAAGCTAAAGGACCTGATAAAAATGTTGCAAAATTAATGTACAGTCTAAAATGGAATCTTAATCTGGTAAGAGGCATCGTACTGGTACAATAGCAGGGTGGGTATTCTGTCTCATCAGTGAGTCCCACACTCCCAACTCTTTCCGGCAAAAAAAGGTTTGATTAGCCAAGGCCGAAGCCTCCTACCAGTCCAGACAAATTAGAAAATGCGTTTACCTAAATACGAGTACTCGCAACACTGCGCCACCGAGACCATTATATACTTCTTTTCATTAATATTTATACCTGTTTATGTAAATAAACTAAGTAAATATGTTACTATATTTGTAACTAGCAATGTGCCGCGGTTTCACCCGCGTATATACCGATCTCGTGGCAGTGAAAAGTCTACTAAGTCGGACTTATTTTCGTTAACATAATAGTTTTATTTCACTTACTTTTTAATTACTTCCTTTCAGATTATGAGACACTTTTACAACGAATATATATCTAACCAATAAGTTTTTAAATTTGTAACGTCATTTACGTAGAATTTCGGACATTAGCAAATTCAAAAATAATACACAGTTATTGAATAGTTCTTGATCTCATGGTATCCTTGGAATATGAGCTAACTCAGCAGTCGCAGGCCCAGTTATAAGGGTCGCTACAATTCCCTTTACATTTTTCAATTTGTTATATCTTTTGAATGGAATGTCCGATATTAATAATTCAAAAAGTATTTTACAGGTATTGAAACGGTCTTTAATAAAATATCGTGTAATATAATTAATACAGAATAATATGGTTTGATTACTGTCGTCGCTTTTATTGACTTTTCAAATTTAAAAAGTATTTATAGTGGCGTAACTACAGTAGTTGGACATATAGTATCATGGACTTTTTTGTAGATATTTATAGGTTCTATAACACTGTAGAATATTCTTTTGTTCTATCTTCTATAGTTTTCGCAGGGCACGCGATAACAGATTTTTACAGACTAATTTATTCACAACCTTGGGTTACATTAACGCATTTTTATTAGGGATCCCTATTTTTTTTGTGAGAGTAATATAGTCTATGTCGCTCAGTGATAATGCAGCTTTCTAATGGTGAGACAATTTTTGAAATCGGTCCAGTAGTTTTTGTGTGAATACGTTACAAATATACATATTTGTCGGAGAATAAGAGAGAACGGAGAAACATAAAACACAGGTGCGTAGGGTTCTCCGCCGACATCGTTATTAATTGGATCCATTATTTCATTTCTTATTCTGTGGGCGTTCGTGGGTAATGTTGGTGCAATCAAACACTTTATTAATTAACTCGGATTATAATGTTCAATCACTTAATGTTCCCGATATCAATTTACACAAACTCATTAACAATAATAGCTAGAAACGCGACAGTTTCAATAGTCGACCACTCCGGCCGACCACCGCCCGAGAACTGCCGAGAGGCGGGCCGGACTGCCACTTATTGACTCTGCCCCCACGCCGATACAAAGATGGCGCCAGCGTTCCACAGACTATTACACACGGACCAGCGATACACAGACTCTTGCACTCCGACATATTAATTATTCTAATATTTTATTTCGTCAAAAGTAGTCTTACAGTAGTTTCATAAAGCCATAAAGCCTCTCAATATATAACTAATTTTCTTTAACCATAACCTTCGACATTATGAAATTCTGTGTGCAATGAAGTATTTCCATCTGTCTATAGCATTCTTGTAGACTTAAGTCATCACTTGTTATTTGACGCCAACGTTCGGGTGATCTCAGAGGTACACATCTATATAGTACAGGGTAATTGGTAATCTGAAGTATTCCCGTTAGGAGGGATAGGGATGATAATTACTAATAAACCATTACTAGTCCATAATCTTACTTTAAATTTGTATTTTTTTACATATTTATGATTGGTATTCTTTTTAAGTAGTTAAATGGTATTTTTACAGCACGACTTTAAGTTTAGTCCGAATAAAAAATTACGAATTTCTACCTTCCTTTGTGATACCTTTATTCGATGACCTCAGCAGAGCTTCTCAACTGTTGGGCCTAAAAATGAACATGGATAAGACGAAAGTTATGTCTAATATCCATGTTCCGCACCACCCAGTTATCGTTGAGAACTCTACACTCGAAATTGTTGACGAGTATACATGCCCGGGACACATAGTCCAGCTAGGTAGGTCCAATTTCGAGAAAGGGGTCAACCGCCGAATCCAACTCGGTTGGGCAGCGTTCGGGAAGTTCCGGAAGACTTTTTCGTCCAATATCCCTCAGTGCCTGAAGACTAAAGTCTTCGAACAGTGCGTGTTGCCAGTGCTTACCTACGGATCGGAAACGTGGTCGCTGACTATGGGCCTCATTCGGAAGCTCAGAGTCACTCAGCGTGCGATGGAGAGGGCTATGCTCGGATTTTCTCTACGCGATCAAACCAGAAATGAGGAGATCCGTAGTAGAACCAAAGTCACCGACATAACCCTGTGAATCGCGAACCTGATGAGGCAATGGGCGGGGCACAAAGTCCGAAGGACCGATGGACCCCACAAGGTGGACCGACGACATCAATTAGGTCGCCGGTAGCCACTGGAGCCAGGCGGCTCAAGATCGGGCCTTATAGACATCATTACGTCAGGCCTATGTCCAGCAGTGGACGTCCATCGGTTGAAGCGACGATATGGTACATTTCGGAGTCCCTCACAGCGCGTTTCTCACAGCGACGGGACTCCCTAATCATTTCGCCTATTAGAAAGGAGCAACGGACATTTTGTGGCTTAAAGGGAAGAGAAAAAAACATTACACAGCTTATCGAGAGTTCTTTTAGAGGTTCTACTTAACAAAAACTAATGTGATTCAGCGATACGCTAGTGCAAATAAAAAGCCTTCAGATAAAAACAATTCATGTGAATTTCGCGGTATTGTTCTCATACAGCGCCGTTAGCAGGTATTCCATTGTTACTCCGCCTCAAGGATTACGTAGATGATTGATAAGAGGCATCGTTTCCTAAGGAGATTTAATGGGGCTTATAAAATTAGATTGTAAAATGATAGAACAAGTGTGGTCAATCACTGTCTGCACCTTGAATTATACATCACGCCTCATTACCAAAGAGGTAGGCAGACACCACGTCCTTCCACTTGCCACGATCCTTGCATGTCTCCTTCGCTTCTTTTATTCTCATTAAGCCTTTCACATAAGTTCGTCGATTTAGAATACTCTCGACCTGCCCTTGATTTAAAATGTCCTGGATTTGGTCCAGGAACGTCGCCTTGGTCTTCCCCTTCCAACTTTCACATTCACTCTTGACTCATTAAATCCTTTTTGTCAGTCTCCTTTCATTCATTCTCTCTACGTGCACAAACCATGCCTTTCTCAATTTAAGTCACTACATCGTCTTTTATACCACAACGTTTTATTGACTTAGACGATTTTACCCAAAGAATACCCGGTCTTCTAGAATTAAAATTAATAAAGTCTATAAAATGTCACGTAGCTTGTCGTACCTATTGGCAAAGGCCTGCTTCAACATTTTCCATTAGCGCTTGTCTTGAGCCATCCTTTTCTAGTTCCTGCATTAACCTTGAGCTCATCTTTCCATTTTGTGTGCTTTTTTCTTCACCGTCTTTTACCATTTTGCTCCACGTCTCTCAAGGGTGGCAAATCATGTGACCTAACCATCTCCAGTTGTGTTTTGTTACCTTGAGCTCATTCTCCCATCTTGTGTGCTTTTTTCCTCATCCATCTCCATTTGGGTGTGTCCATTTGTGCAAGTATATCATTTAAGTTTGTACTTTTTTTTGGTCTCGTCGTCGTCGCTTAAGCCGATGGACGTCCACTGCTGGACTTAGGTCTCACGTAATGACCACCACAAGGCCCGATCTTGCGCCGCCTGGCTCCAGCGGCTACCGGCGACCCTCCTTATATCATCAATCCATCTTGTGGGGGGTCTGCCTACACTGCGCCGTCCGGTGCGGGGTCGCCACTGCAGCACTATCGGCCCGCAACGTGCATCGGTCCTTCGGACTATGTGCCCCGCCCATTGCCACTTCAGGTTCGCGATTCGCAGGACTATGTCGGTGACTCTGGTTCTACTACGGATCTCTTCATTTCTGATTCGATCACGTAGAGAAACTCCGAGCATAGCCCTCTCCATCGCACGCCGAGTGACTCTGAGCTTCCGCATGAGGCCCATAGTCAGCGACCACGTCTCAGAACCGTAGGTCATCACTGGCAACACGCACTGTTCGAAGACTTTGGTCTTCAGGCACTGATGGACTTTTTGGTCTATGTTTTTCTCTGAGCTTATTCACAAAGGCCCAAGTTTCGCAGCCGTATTTTAGATACGTGTGTTAAGGTTTTTGTTTTTAGTGACCAATATAGGTTCCAATTAGTTGCAATTCTTTAATTTGTCTCTTTTTTTCATTTGATATTTTGTCACTATAACTTGTCCTAGGTATAGATAGTCTTCAGCATCTTCTAGGGGGTTTCTAAGAGAAATTTGGTGATCATCAAATTTCTCTACCTTTTTCTTATCTTTTAATAATTGTCTCCGAGTAACTTGAAAGTGAACAGTTAATTCCTAAGTAATAACAAAACCCTTTCCCTTTGCAACAGAGAAACTTCAAAGCCCGACGAAGCGTGGATGAAATGATCAACGCGTATCGATTTCATTTCGAATAACCGTAAAATATCATCACATTGCAATTCCACGGTATCGATATTTACAGAGTTTCACTTTTTATTATCGACATATAGCTAGAAGCCCAGTTTTATTATTGTTAGCGTGTAATTCTTTTATTTTTCAAATGTTAAGATTGTTTACTGATGATATTAGAGTTAAGTACTACCTTAAGTTTAAAGTTACGAGGGCTGCGCCCTGTGCCCTGTTCTGAGTAGAATCCACAACCAACTCAGTTGGGCGTCCTTTTTATCACCATTACAATATACATTCATTATAAATAATTATTAGAAACAGTAATAATAATCGCTTTTAACAAACTGCCTGATTTGTCTAGTGGTTAGCATGTTCGACTACAGAGATGAGGTCCTGGGTTCGAGTCCCGGATCGGACCAATTCGAAATCAATATTGAGTTTTCTAATGAGATTTTCTCAATAGGGAAGTTGGCGGTGTGATCAATCCCCGTGCCTCGGAGAGCACGTTAAGCCGTCGGTCCTGCGCTTGATCTCTCTCCACGAGTGTCGGTTTCCCGTTACATTGGACAATGAGAGTGAAGGAGCAACCCTTGCGCTTAGGGAGACAGTCAAAGAAAAGGGAGAAGTAGGCGGTATTACTAAAGAAATAAAATAAAGGATCGATTGTTTTTCCGTCCCATCATCACTGGTGTCATTAATACTATCATCTGTCTTCGTTTTCGGAAGCGGTCTTCTAACACCTTGTATAAGAAATTAAAATAAATAGAGTTCATGATTTTGCAGGTTTTTACAGATCAGTTTGTCGATAACTTCTTAATAAGCATGTCTTGTTTCAGCTGCTTGTATGGTGGCCGGGGTTGCTGTGTACCCAGCGGGCTGGAGCGACACCGCTGTACAGGAGACATGTGGACCCACTGCTGATCAATATAACATAGGTATACACTTCATTATTATCATGTCAGAAGTGAAATCGTTGGCAAACTAATTTCAAAATAATATTAAAAACTAGCGTCCCGTCCCGGCTTCGCACGATTGGACATAAATAGGTATAGATATTTAAGTTATAAGCATGATAATTAAAACGACCATGAATTGACAAATATTATGAAAAAGTGTGATTCCTAATACTAAAACTAAGTAGCTCTGAAAAGAACTTTTTAAGGGAAGCATAAAAATATGTTAAAAAATCTCGAAATATTCAATGTCGCATAATGGTGCACCCCCTTCTTTCAATTTCATGATATCCTTTGAAAGGAATATCCAATTTCAGTAATTCAAAAAGTAATCATCAGGTATTGAGACAGTCTTGAATATTAAATTATTTATTTGGATAAAAATTTATAAATGGTATGGATAACACGGTCTGATTTTGATCGGCATTTCTATCAATTTGTTAAATGTAAAAAAGTAGTTATAGTGACGTAACTACAATAGTTAGACATATGGTCTCGCGAAGTTTTTTGTAGATATTGATATATTCTATAATATTGTCGAACATTTTTTTGTCCTATCATTAATACTCTTCACAGCGTATGCGATGAAAGACATTTTATGGCTAATTTTTTTACACCTTCGGTTGGTTTTAATAGGAATTTCTAAAGATTTCTATAGTAATCTAGTACTAAATATAACCTTTGTTATTCAGTGATAATGTAGCTTTCTAATGAAGAAAGAATTATTAAAATCGGTCCAGTACTTTTTGAGTTTATTCGTTACATACAAAAATACAAATCTTTCCTCTTTATAATATTAGTATAGAGGACGATAATTCGTAAATATCAAAACTACCTAAGTTTCAACCGAAATAAAAACAGCATTAAAAACGCTGCACATCTTCGTGACGCTAATCAAACGCGTGATCCGTAGAAAGAATTTTCACTTCAATCCGTCAAAGCCGTTTACTGACGATAATTTTACGTGTTAAAGTTATAAGAAAACATTGATGAAATTCTTAGGCCGATTGCGTCTCTCTACCGCTTCTTCGTCGCTGTCTCTCAGCTTATGAATACGTTATTACGTCAAAAAATGTTATAAATCATTGTCATATTCTGCTTGAGCCGAGCGTGAGAGCGAGGGCGCGGAAGAAGCGATAGAGTGGCTCAATCGGGATAAGCGTTCGGCTTGTGTAGCATTTTTTCTTAAACAGACTTTTGATGGTTAACACTCTATTAATCAACATAGGTCATTTAGCTACTAAAATTAAATATATTCTTATTATCTGATATATCTGATTAATTCTGATTGGTCAATCGCACTCGCGATCGCCTTATGTACCACTCGTCACGGCCGCATATGCGTGTCGGGTGGAATATGTACATAAAAGTGCGGCTTACGGAATAATTCACATACTAAGCGTGAATTGTGACCTGGAATAACCGAACCACTGACCTCTGACGCTCTGAAGGCTGAACCCTGATCGACCAAGTTCTCAAGAATCAAAGACCAAAGCCCTAAGAACCTTATGCAGTCCACTGAACCTGGTGGGATTTGTCTGAACCTAAATCTCTCACCAATAGAGACAGTATCTATTTTTGACCCGTACATATACCGTAAAACATAACGCTTTGTTCTTTATACAAGATGTTAGTGAACCGCTACCGAAAACGAAGACAGGCGATAGCACTAATGACACCTTTGTTGATGGGATGAAAAAATTGAACAAAATCATCGTGTTAGTACAGCTTAATGAAACGATAGTTTTATAAAAATACATTACTTTACTAAAAACACGACGTGCGTTCGTTGACCCGAGCGTCAGCTGAATTTGCTTTTGTGTTTAATTGCTGGTTTTTTTGTCGAGAGCGATCACCTAACACCTTTTATGTAGGATTGGAATAACCAGCTTAGTTCAATCTTTTTCTTTCTTAAATGGCTTTCATAGATTTGAGATGTCCTTCGTGTTACTTTCAGGTCGCTGCCACGTTCGTTGGGCGTATTTACTGGCTGTCATCGGTTGTCTGGACGGCATTGTGTTGGCTGCGTTAGCCTTCATATTGGCGACCCGTCACGTGCGTTTACAACCCGACACCGCATATCCATCACCATCACTATATAAAGGTATGCAAGATTTTGACACATATTTCATTATTAATAATTTATATACAGGGCGCAGCACTTTCAGCGAACCTGCGCCTTCTCGAGGACACTATACTTATCCACAGGGCTGTTGTGTGGGTTGGAAATCGATGCTTTGTCTGTAATTGGTGGAGTGCGTTGCCACAGTAGTGTAAAGAGGCGCCGGCCGCGGCACTTTTAATGAACCTGCGCCTACTAGAGTGCGCTATACCAATCATTGCTCACAGCCGCTACATGTGTAAGAAATAAACGCGGCTTTACCTGTAGTTAATTACCACAGTAGTGTTAAGAGGCGCCGGCGCAGCACTTTTAATGAACCTGCGCCTACTAGTGTGCGCTATACTAATCATTGCTCACAGCCGCTACATGTGTTAGAAATAGACGCGGCTTTATCTATAGTAAGTTGCCACAGCACTTTTAATGGAATTGTTCTCTCTAACTTATGTTCGCTATATGCTAATTTGTAGTAGGGTAAGTCACTCACGGGCGCAGTAGTGTTATTGGTCGCTGGCCGCGGCTCTTTCGATGAATTTGCGCCTTCTAGAGGATACTATACTAATCATTGCTCACAGCTGTTATGTGGACTAGAGACAGACGAGGTTTTATTTATAGTTGGTGGTGTGCGTTGCCACAGCAGTATTAAGGGCGCCAGCCGCAGCACTTTCAATGGACCTGCGCCTTCTAGAGGACACTATACTAATCATTCCTCACAGCTGTTATGTGGACTAGAGACAGACGAGGTTTTATCTATAGTTGGTGGTGTGCGTTGCCACAGCAGTATTAAGGGCGCCAGCCGCAGCACTTTAAATGGACCTGCGC
>JACTOM010000212.1:294888-340868 GCA_015832385.1 Elymnias hypermnestra | reverse complement strand
ATTTATTTATTTATTTATTTATTTATATAAAGAAACTGCCTTATTAGTCTAGTGGTTAGCATGTTCGACTACAGACATGAGGTCCTGGGTTCGAGTTCCGGGTCGGGCTAGTTCGAAATCGATATCACATCGGACTATGAGAGTGAAGGAATAGAGAGTACACTCGTTGTGTACTATGCCTGCCAATCCGCAGTGGAGCAGCGTAGTGGGTCTATGCTCTAAAAACCCTCGCTCCTTGGAGTGATGAGGCCTGTGCCCAGCAGTGGGACGTTAATGGGCTGCTAATTAGTTTCTTACTTTTTTATATATATTTAGAAGGAAAACTATTAAAATAAAACCACTAGTGTTCACGCGTGCATAATAGTGTGTGTGTATTTTTCCATTAGGGAGAATGAGCTGGGAACATGCATTTAATTTATTGTTAAAATGCTATTTACATTAGATAAATGAGAGCAAAAAAAATCCTGTGCCTTGGTAATTTAGGGAATGTAGCCAAGCAATATTTATTGATTTTATTGTTTTTTTTAACATCTATTATAGATAGTTCATTCCAATCATGTCCATGAACTTAAAGATTATATTGTCCTTTGAGATTTCCGAAAGTACCATTGCTTTTTTTGTTTCGCAATCGCAAGAAATTCTTAATATAGTTCAGATAATAAAGATACAGGTTAAAACATATTTCAACAGTGCATGTTTCCAATTTTTTAACAGTTTCAAAGTCTGTAATTGTGGTCTCTGTTATGTAGGCGCCGGAGATGTCCTCTCCTGAATCCGGCCCTGTCAATTCTATACTTTTAAAAATAAAATTCGAGTAATTCGTTCCCCGAAATGCGTAGTTTTAAATGTTTTACCTTAAATTTGATGCAAAACATAAATTCTTATTAAATATCTTCTTTATTTCTTAGTAAATAAATTGTATACCTAACCAAAAGTTAAGAGAGAGTACATAGCGACACTTCGCCACTGTTACAGACGTTCCACGTCCAAATGATGCCCGTGTTTATAATCCTCTTAGGCTCAGACAAGTCTAGGTCTCGTGTATTAAATGTTATCATGACATAAATAAGTACCTGTATTTATGTCACAGTCCGCTGACATTCTTGTTCAATGTTTATTATAGTATAGGAGCCCACGATGCTAAATTTACAGTTACTCGTGCCTCTTTAAGATCTTTATAATTGTTGAAAGTGATATTGAAAGGAGACTGAATGCATGGTGAGTGTTGGCGCCAACACTTTAGTGGAAGTTGGCTACAGCAGAAGAAGCATAAAAATGAACCAAATGCGGTAGAGATAAGAGCATTGAGAAGTACGAGTGGATTGAAACTGAGTGACAAAGTAAGGTATAAAAGAAGAAGTAGTGACTAAAATTGAGAAAGGCATGCTTTGATGGTTTGGGCACGTAGAGAAAATGAATGAAAGGAGACTGATAAAAAGGATTTATGAGTCAAGAGTGAATGGAGATGTTGGAAGGGAGTATTATAAGCCGAGGATGTATGAAAGGTTTAATGAGAATGAAAGAAGCGAAGGAGATATTTAAGGATCGTGGCAAGTGGAAGGACGTGGTCTCTGCCTTCTCCTATAATGAGGCGTGATGAATAATCCTATAATGAATAGTCATAGAGTCTACGCGCTTGGTATTACAGCAGTTTAAGCGTGAAAGTGTTACAAAGAGACTCACTTTTGCAATTATATTAGTTGGGTATGTTTATTCTTTGGTGAGACGTAGTTGACATGACTGTATTCTTTTCCAATCTCTGTAATTCGTCAACGACCCTCCAATTACCTACAACTAGTGTTCGCACTAATTGGTGCAATCAGGTAAAAAGAAGTCAATACACCATCTTATTAAACATTACACAGATACCTTCCATAATACTCAATTGACAATCTTACTTTAAAATATAATCGAAGACACACTGATCTTCTCATACTTCCACAATAATCAATATACAATCTACAATAGTTGTTTGTCTCAAATAATTAGATGTACATTGAAAACCAAATACTTTATCAAACCATGCTAATTGATTTTTAACGATTTTACGTCAAAAATTTATTGAACCATTGACATTTTATATATCCGTATATTATATACAGAAAACGGAGCGAAACACACAATTTTAATACAAGATATAAAAACAAACTTGTAATGCCATGTTTTAGAGTGAAGATCATTTGATAGATTGAGCATACATACATATAGCATCACGCCTCTTTCCCTTCGGGGTAGGCAGAGACCACGTCCTTCCACTTGCCACGATCCTTGCATATCTCCTTCGCTTCTTTCATTCTCATTAAACCTTTCATACATCCTCGGCTTATAATACTCCACATCCAACTTCTCCATTCACTCTTGACTCATAAATCCTTTTTATCAGTCGCCTTTCATTCATTTTCTCTACGTGCCCAAACCATCAAAGCATGCCTTTCTCAATTTTAGTCACTACTTCTTCTTTTATACCTTACTTTGTCACTCAGTTTCAATCCACTCGTACTTCTCAATGCTCTCATCTCTACCGCATTTGTTTTATTTTATGCTTCTTCTGCTATAGCCAACTTTCACTGAAGCGTTGGCACCAACACTCCACCATGCACTGCCAGTCTAGGCCTTTGAGACACCATCTGGCTATTCATAAAGGCGTGCAGAGCACCATTTACCATATTCCCTGCATTCACTCTCCTTTCAATATCACTTTCACATAGATTAAGCATACGCGTTTTAAATAAGATACCCGAGTCACTGTTGGGTTTTCCTCCAAATAGTTTTAAGAAATATGCTAAAATCATCCGATTTACATTAATAATATTATAATATTGAAGATTATTTAAGCGACAAAGATGTATGGACTTGATTCCAGTTGCACATGAAAGCTGAACACATTGTAACCTACAAAACTCTATTTAAAAGAGTAACCGTTGAGTTTCTTGTCGGTTTCTTCTCAGCGATATCAACTAACCAACGGACAGACTATTGAGGATTCAAAAGTGCAGCTATATGATTTTATATAACTTTGCTCGACATGTACAGGAAAAAGTATATTTATAATGCTTTTATAATTATGAATAATATTAAGAAAGTAGCATTAAAACTGATGTATGGGGGATTTTAAATCCCCCGCTTCGGGTTTGATGGGTACGTACAAGAAAACTAGCTCTAAATTAGAAGCCTACATGTCTACTATGAAACATATTTTTGCGATAACTCCTAAATTATCTATTTAAATTATAAGGTGTAAAGGATGAAAATAATGTACATGAAATGCTTAATGTAACTAGCGTGTTTATATTGATGAGAGTTAATACTGTATCCGTCTGTAGGACTTTAAGAAAATAAAACGGATATAGTGAGTTATCTTTAAGAGATAGATATATGCCATTTCGGACTTTTTTGTAGGTTTATTAAAGAGGATTTTTCTTACTATACATTGCTTTGCAATATCTCTAATAAATTTGGTATATTTCATTGAAATGCTGTCAATATCAGTTTTAATCCTAATGATTGTATTTAACTGGATAAGTAGTGAAAGCGTACTGTTAAATATTAAACATACTCCTTCCTCTTAAAATAAACTATCTATTCTTTAAAATTGTATTAAAATCCGTTAAGTTTTATTGAAAGATAAAGATATTTGTGGTGTCTGTTTGTAATAAAGCATTTTCTCCACTTCCAGGTGAAGTCAACAACGCCTACGTGACTGACGCGACCTCTGTGTCTGGGTCCAGGAAGTCCCTGGCCCTGCAGCCGGTACTGCTGATGCATCCCCACGCCCCACTCGACATCGACACGTATTCCCACTATTCAGGAAGAACAGCGCGCTCGAAACACGGCCTCTATGCCAACACTATGCACAACTATCAACTCTAATTACCACGTAATTTTGCAATTCATCAACAGATGGCGGTATATCTGTTGTACCTACGACGTAATTTTACAATTTACTAACAGATGGCGTTATTGTATATTTTCAAAGATTGTAATTCCTTAATATAATTTAAATTAATCTTATATGTATAAGTATTTTTTTCTAAGTGATAACGTTTATAGATACGCATACATACATAACGAGTAAAATACTGAAAAATATTAAATTAAATGCGCGAAAATAATTTCCATAATATGATGTCTTTAAATATGTAATTTCAAAGTATATCAACAGCTATTGTAATGTGAATTATAGTTTTTCTGTGGTTATCTACTTTATCTATGGTGTTCCAAATTACGCCAATAGATGGCGTTGTATGCTCGAAAGTATATTACCATTACAATAATTTCTAAACATACCAAGAGATGGCGTTATCATACTGATGCCAATATGACTGTAACTTTGTAGTTTTATCAATTTCTATCTACTTATTAAAATAAAATAGCCTTTATTTCTATTACTTAAAATTAAGCTTATTCTAAGCAATTTTTTTAAATTATCTGCGAGTAATAGTCGCCTCTGCCGCGTAGGCCTCCCCTAAACATTTCCAGGTCTCTCTTTGCATCAACTTCGTGCCACTTTTTTGATGAAAAATTTCTCTTCATCTTTTGAAAGGCCTTCCTACTCTTCTCTTATCATTTCGTGGCAGTCATTCGGTCAGACGCGTAGTCCATTTACTTTTATTCCGACAAACATGTCCTGCCCATTGCCATTTTAAAAGACTTATTCTTCTTACAGTATCTTCTTATGCCAAAAGTAAATAATATCTAAATATACCAGGAGATGGCGTTGTTTTACCTGTTGTAATGTATGTAGAAAAAAGTTAATTCGTTGTGGACTCAAATTTGAGTGTTGAGAAATGTTGATTTATTTATACCAGGTTTGTTAAAATCTCAAATATTATAAAAAAATTAATTAGTAAAGTAGATCTTTAGTGTAAATAGGATATATTTTAGTATAAATAACTACAATATTATTAAGAAACGATTGTACAACGATGTTAACGTGTGCCTTTTATAATTTTGATAAATAGTATAAATAAATATTTTTTACGA
This sequence comes from Elymnias hypermnestra, assembly GCA_015832385.1. Lineage (NCBI taxonomy): Eukaryota > Metazoa > Arthropoda > Insecta > Lepidoptera > Nymphalidae > Elymnias > Elymnias hypermnestra. Next base: position 335,885 of record JACTOM010000212.1, on the reverse strand, counting down.
AATTAATAATGTTATTTCAATGATCCTCATGGCTTTAACTTTAGGGGCTTACAGTATTTGTTATGCTAGTGGTTCTGTTTGTGCTCTGCTTCGTGCATCCACTGGTGTCCATCACGACAGTGGGGATTTATATTAAAGCATTACTAAAACCTATAATTATCCTCTTGCCTTCATTTTACATTCGTTTCATTATCTTCAATTCTTGAAGGTTTCACTTGTAGCTTGTGTGAATTGCACACAAGAGTTTTTTGGATACCTAGAATACTCGGGAGGATGTTCCAGGGTATGCCGAACTCATACCGGCTAAAACCCAGCGGTGCTCCTACATCACCAGCGATGTGCCTGCCTAGGCCCAACTCGGTCAATGACCAAAACTTCCTCCGAAGGTGGATTGCCTGGAGCACCTGGCAAGCCACTAACCACCTCGCGGGACCTCTCTTTGTTGGCCAACGGACCCCGCTTCCGTTACCCAAAGGTCACCACTAAGTAAGGAGACAGTGATCGTGGGCCTCTCGCCTCCTTCCCGGTCTTTTCGTGCGAACGGTCGAAGTGGTCACATTCGCCTCCCTCAATCGTTTTGCCATATGCTTCCGCGACATGACATCCCTGCAGAAGAAGAGTATAGCATACCATGCTCTATCGCTGCTTACCATCATTCTAATAACGGTGGGGAGCGAGAGATCCGCACCAATAACCGCCACGAGCGCGGCACGCTGAACAGTCCAGGCTGGGCAAGCCTCAAGCGTGTGTTGGGCCGTGTCAGCGGCGCAGCCACACTCGTGGCACACCTCGGTAATTCCTTCTCTAACTTTAGTTATGTTCAGGTGTTTTTGGGTCAATAAAGCTTTATTTTAATAATGATAAAGTTTTATTCAAGGCAGCATTTGACACAAATTGTTAGTATACAAATAACATAATTATGTTAGTGACAAATAGAATATAATACAGAAAAGAAATTAATTTAAACTAAATGAAATGAGGCCCTCCCTTTCCATGAAATCAGCCAGCATTTGACCTCTCTGGTTCCGTTGCCCGTATCCAAATTGCCCCAATTCGTTCGCCGAGTTTTGCATTGAAATCTCCCATTACAACATTGCAGTGTGCCCTAGAGGAATGTATGGCTTGATATATCCTCATAAATAACCTCTATATCATCATCGGGATGCGATGATGTGGGTGCGTAAACCTGTATGACATTCAACGTTTAGTAATTCTGAGTATAAGGTACGCTACCCTGCTGGACACACTGTTTATATGGACAATATTGTTAACGAGAGATTTGTGAACGAGGAACCCGACACCACCTTGGGATTGATGTTCACCCTCCCGTTAGTATAGCAAGTTACCGGATTTGATAATTATAGTGTCCTCCGGTCTACGGTCTTCAGATAATCCCACAATATCCCAGTGTAACTTGCTAACGGCTTCTAAGACTTTTTCGTCGGTCCTCAAATTGCGTGCGTTGTATGTTGCCAGTTCAAGTCGTCGGGGTTGGCAGCGGAATCTCTTCCGGAGATTCTTAGCACCCCCTGCCCCGCCGTTACCAAAACCGCTGCCAGAGCTTGGAATAGCGAGGCTGCCGGGGACTGGAGGCCGTTGCTGCCTTGTCGTCATCATTTGTGGATTTGCCAATAATCACCACGCTTGGCAGGCGGTTTGGTGATCGCAGTGCTGACCCTCTCTCACCAATAACGCTGCTGCCCGTTATCGGTCTGTGACATTTAGGTCAGCGAGGAATGGATTTACCGCCATTTATCGGTATAGGAGTTCGGTAGGAAAGATTTGGTATGTGGGATAAAGGAAATTTTGGGGGGCATTATGGTTAGGTATAGGGCATTACTGTCGCGGACAGAAGAGTGAAGAGCAGTAGTAACAGCTCAAGGCACCCGGGGTTGCTTACTATTGTCGCTACTACATAAAACCCGGTGTCGCTCAGTATGTTAAATTAAATCAAAACAATTGAATAAAATAACGTCAATCAATTAAAATTCAAAATGTGAAAATACTATAAATTTAGAGACGTCTTATATACCAGCTGGGAGTTGTACGTAGGGATCATTTTCTGGTGCTCGTCAGATGAACAGACAGCCAATATGTGAATATAGGGCTTGGCATATAGTAGGCTCAAAAAACACTTTTGAATCGTCAGTAGTCTGTCCGTTGGTAACAAATCTACCACCGGTTCGGAAAGTTGATTCCGCTGAGAAGAAGCCGGCAAGAAACTCAACGGTTACTCCTTTTAACATAGCTTTTTGTAGGTTACAATGTGTTTAGCTTTCATATGCAACTGGAATCATGTCCAAACATCTTTGTCGCTTAAATAAGCTTCCACATTATAATATGCCTTTTTTATTAGGACATTTTTAACATACTTCTTAAAACTATATAGAGGCAAACCCTCAAAGTCATTTGTCGGATTGTGCTCAACCCGACAAATGACTTCTGAACCTTTTTCACTCTAAAATATGGCATTACAAGTTTGTGTTTATTTCTTGTATTAAAATTATGTGTTTCGCTCCTTTTGCTGTATAAATGAATATTATCACGGATGTATAAAATGTTATTTAATATATATTGCGACGGTACTGTGCGAATAGATATTTCTTTGAATTTCTCTCTTAATGAAACGCGTTTCAATGGAAATTACCGTGAAATATCAAAATTTCTAAAATGTAAGTGGACTTTTCATTGAGGCCATCGATTTTATTCGTATTGACTTGAAATTATTGAAACAGTAATGTCTTTGTATTCGGGTATAGAATGTCCTGTCTTCCATGTATTTTAATTAATCCTTACATATAATAAAATGTAAATCGTATCGTGTCACAACACGCCATTGTTTGCGTTCTTCCTCCCGCGCCGCAGCTTGACGTTAGGCGGGGACAGATTATATATAATCATAGACTAACTACAAAATTCACAGATACATAACAATCAAAACTCAGATCATTACTTTAAATACGGATGAAAAAAGAATATCTCTATCGTACAACTCACTTCCATATTAAGTATAGCAAAATTTATAATAAGAATTCGAACAAAAGGCAACCAACGAAAATTTTATTAAAATCTTACTTTTAAAGGTTTTGCCAATTTTCAATTGCCAATTTTTGCTTACCTTTTAACTTCCTTTAAATTATCCTATTTAAATAAAATTATTTTTAATTAAATAGGCAGCCCGTTCAAAAAGTAAATTGTTTTTTGGTTTCCTATTTTTCATTCAAGATTTTCAGAAATATGTTACAGAATTTTTGAAAACTGCATTGTATTAAATATGTTAACTGGAGTATAAATAAAAGACCACGATAAAACAATGTATTTGGTCATATTTTATTCAAACGCCATACAGTAGCTTGTGTGAATCCATTATTTTCTTCGCGTGTCTCTTTGGGTAAATCATATGTAGATAGCAAAGTCATCTGACTTCTCCTCTTTTCTGTAAAGGCATGTCGCCCAGGATCACCTATTAACACCTAAAAATACTATAACAATTTGTTCCTCATTAACCAAAATATTAACCGACTACAATCAATCGTAGTCGAAAAGAAAATACAGCAATTTAAATCGATTACGATCCACAATAAATCGAATTGCCTATAACCATTGTTGAGAAAATCGTGTTATCACAGTTAAATATTTAAAGAGTTAATAAAAAGAGTGTATGTACATCATATAACTTACGAAACCAAAACAAACTTGTTATAAATTCTAGTAGGCTGCATAAAATTAACAACTCATTTAAGGGTAACTGTATACGTTTCTATAATAAACTCCCACGAGACGTTCTAAAGATGTCAATTAATAAATTCAAAGTCTTTGTTAAAAGAAAGTTGATAGAAAAATCGTATTATAAAATATAATTTGACGATTCAAAAGTGCTATAATATGCCTACTTGAATAAAGATATTTTCGATTTGATTTGATTTGAAAGTAATCGAAGAATATACGAAAATAATAAATAGCAATTTTATTCGGTTATTCTTTATTTGAGTTTCTTCTAAAGTGAAGTTATCAATTATCGTCATCTAAATTTTATAACGAGTGGAAATATATTAACCGACTCTAACCAAACGTAGCCTGAAAAAAATTCACAATAATTGATATCGGTTATTGCGATAGCCAAAGAGTAATATTAAGATTGGCTTAGCATTATAATGTGAAAATTGAATAATGTTCAAAAATGATAAATACCAATTTGAATCCGTTATTATTTATTCGAATTAGTTCGTAGCTCAAATTATCTTTACTATTACCATTTAAACTTTATAGCTAAACCAATGGAATAACCGACTCGTAGTCGACAAACTCGTAGTAACAAATCGTAGTCGGAGAAAATTCAAAAACTATTTAAACATTATTCTATGAGTAACCTTTACATTAGTACTACTTTTTTTAAATAAAAAATTGAGCAATTACTAAATCATTCTAACAATCTCTAATGGACGACGAAAAGTGTTTTAATGAATTAAACAGATTTAATAACACTTTTAAATAGCAAAATATTGGCTTTTTCTGCAAATATTATAGAGAATGCATGAGTAATGGTGGATACTAAACGAAATTCACAAAAGTCAATCGGTTATACTTTTGTTTACCATCACCATTAGAATATAATTATATACTGTTTAGATTAGATTAATACATTCACATTTACGCTTTTTGACTTTTTACAAAGACAATTAAAATTTAAGTATTATTTTTCTATAAGCAACATTTAATTGATTGTAGTCGAGAAAAAAATTAAATACAACACCCCAAATATAAACTTGTCTTACCAATTTTCTCCTAGCAGTTAAATTGTTTAACCATTTAAATAGTTGTACTGCAAACTCTTCGTCGTAAAACATGTCTCCGATTAAAATAACGTCGAAATCATCACAATTCCTTCCGATATAGTTATTAATGTCAGTTTCAATATTCACTTTATTAGATTTAGCATTAAGCTTGGTAGCTATAAGAGCATCTGGAAAGTTATTTATAACAATTTAAATGTATAAGTCACGGGGGATGTAGCTCAGTGGTAGAGCGTTCGCTTTGCATGTGAAAGGCCCCGGGTTCGATCCCCGGCATCTCCAGTTTTTGTTCATTTTATTAAATTCCGAATAATAACATTATATAAAACCCTCTAAAAAAAACAACAAGATTGACGTAGTTAAAAAAACTGTCTTTATTAACCTCGAGAAAACATTTTTTTAAATAAAGTTTTTTTTAAAGAAATAAATGGATGCGAGTGAATTTAATTGAATACATTATTAGATATTTCGATATGAAATCTTATCAAAGCATAATATCATTCATAAAGTCCGTATATTTAGTTTTTCAATAATAATATTAAATCGACTCGTGCGCAACGTAGTTTACAAGTTCCCGCTAGATGGCGTTACAATAACGCCATTCATATCGTATGATATGACAATACAAGGAAGGCGAAGTGAGTTTTATTTTATAGCAACAAATGCTTTATGTAACACATTATATTATACATTTGAAGATAACGCCAAAGCATGTGGAAATTAGCCCCTAAATTATTTATTAAAAATGCTCCCTGTACGTACATATTAGTATTTTCTTGGACACATTATTTAGTTATGTCTAAAGGATTGGGCATTGATGGGGATAACTAATGTAAAAAAATATTACCTGCAGCAGCTTTAGATGACTTCATATTTATTTCATGTAGATATTTCATTTATATATACTTTATTTGTTAGTTTGTTATTATAAGACCATATGTATGCTATTATAAGTATTTGTGTAAAGTTATTATGTATTAGAATGTAGTTATTTGTATGTAGGTTTATCTGAATATACCACCCACCTTTCTCTGCAACAACTATTCCTATACCAAAGGTTGTCTGGTAGTCTGCCATCTTATTTTAGCCAGATATTTGTCTTTATGTTGTTTTTTTTTGTGGTGTACAGAAAGTAATAAATAAATATTGATTATCTTTGTATTTCAATTAATTTATATAAAAACCTTGACAAATTTCACACGTAAACTTACGTCGTTAATCATTATATCTACTGTTTGAAACCATGTAAACAATATCTAATTACTTTTGAGTGTTTCGCGTACAGACATACTTTATTTTATAATATGTAGAGATTATAGCATTTCACTTGATTACCGAAATTAACATTTTATTCAACTTTTATACTGTTAAATGTAGTGAAGTTAATACATAAAACAATGCATCAAAATATAAGTGATTGGTATTTTTGTTATTTTAGAATATACTTTAATTCTATCACTTAAGGTTCGATTTTATTTACAACAATTCCTGTCAAGTCATTAACCTTTTCTTTGTAAATATAGATACAGAGTATAGCAAGCAATATTTTAAGCCATTTATCCAATAATGAGAAAACTATAATACAATTTTAATTTTCAACTAAAGAATCATTTAATAGTTCGTTAAAATTTAGTCATAAAGACCAATTAAATGCAGTAGTTAAACATCGCATGTTAATTTGTTTGATAGAAACTTGTAAATTAAATCGAACCTTAACAAGTTCCGTTAAAGTAGATATTTAAATAACAAAGGAATCAAAAATGTAACGGATATAAGAGTAACTGAAGTTTTTGTTATTTTAAAATGTACTTTAATTAAATGTGCTCAAGTTCAAATCAGTTTAAAATAATTTTAATCAAATTATTAACCTCGCCATCTTTATGCAGTATACATTTAAATTGTTATTTTAACACAGATTATATGCAATCTTTTTACCCATTTCATGTTTATACTTTTTTGTTGTTACAAAAAAGGAGTATTCAAAGTTTCATACCTACTGTTTTAATTTAAAGGAGACATAAAAAGAACCTGCCGGCTGTTCGTCTTACGGCCAATTAAATGCAGTACAAATCTAAAAGGTTCTTTTAAGTCGACGCAGAACTTACAAGGGTCAATGTCATTGGCAACGACGAGTTTCGCGTTTCTTAAAGCAGCGGCAATGGCGCCGGCTCCACACCCGCAACCCACGTCTAATACACGGCGATTTCTGACAATCTGGGCATTATCCAGGATATATCTGTAATTTCAAACTAAATTAGTCATCCTCTCTATCTGTGGGAATCTAGGGAAGTAATTCTCAATGAGTGTCCAAATCGCGTCCGTTGAATTTCTACTCAGTTTGTTGTAGTCTTAAAGATTTCAGGACGAATTCGTTAAAAATAGCTAAAACGATTATGAAGAAGGTTCCTCAAATAGATTTGGGACAAAGAATACAATCAGCTACATTTTATGTATTTCGACCATAAAGACGAAAGTATATTTTCATTTAGATTATTTCTCTGCAAAGAGAAAGTTACGTGTGTACATTAGTAAAAAATATTGTATTACAAAATTATACTTAAAGTGAAATTTTTTTAAATAATTTTTTTTATTATTTTTGTAAGTACGTAAATAATATAATACCATAGCATAATGTTTCAAAGACCAATTTAATTTAATATAGTATATGTGTGTGTCATGCTATTGTTGATGTACTGAAAGAATAAAAACAAAAAAAAATAATCAAAAACACTTTTACGGACATTAAAGAAGTAATCCAGAGGATTTTATTTTAATACACAATTTAATGGCATTTTGTATTTTCAAATTGTATTTTTTGTCTGTCAATATACAGACAATATTTGTTCTCGCTAATCTCAAAAACGACTGCAACAATTCTTTTGGCTTTTGCTGGCAGTTAGAGGAATACCATAAAAAGTAAGTAAGTAGCAGCCCATTAACGTCCCACTACTGGGCACAGGCCTCCTCACTCATACGAGAGAGNTCCTGTAGCTCATTAGCAGATGATGCAAGTATTACTTGATCATCAGCGTAGAGTAAACATTTGATGAGTAATTGATTCATTCTTAACCCATACATACTTTCTGACACAAGCACTAGAACCCTCATAGAGAGACTTCACTGCTTGAATCAGATTACCGCTCATTCCATACGTAAATAACGTTGACCACAGCTCATTCCTTGTATGTACTTCAACCATAAAGACGAAAGTACATTTTCATTTCGAGTATTACTCTGCAAAGATAAAGTTACGTTCGTACATTACTGAAAAATATTGTACTTAAAGTGAATTTTTATTATTTTAGTAAGTACCGAAATAATATAATAGCATAGTATAATGTTTCAAGGACCAATTTAATTTAATATAGTATATGTGTGTGTCATGCTATTGATGTACTGAAAGAATAAAAACAAAAAAAAATTAATCAAAAACACTTTTACGGACATTAAAGAATTAATCCAGAGGATTTTATTTTAATACACAATTTAATGGCATTTTGTATTTTCAAATTGTTTTTTTTTGTCTGTCAATATACAGACATTATTTGTTCTCGCTAACCTCAAAAACGACTGCAGCAATTCTTTTGGCTTTTACTGGCAGTTAGAGGAATACAAATTTCTACCTTTATTTTTTAAAAAAAGCACTCGGAACAGCAAATAATACACATAAAACATGCATATGGAATGGTCTTAGTTCCAGTAACAATTTCTAGACAACCTTGAGTCAAAAGTAACGCAGAAGGTAATGCAAAAGATGGCAAAAACAAATCCTAATCAAAGTAATTTTCCTTGTCATTACATTTCTTGTATAATACAAGCGTAAGACTTAATGAGAAAACCTATATTTAAAGAAGATCTGCTAAACTCGTGTATTTATCGGCCTGGTTTCTAAGAAACAATTCATTGATACTGTTTCGAAGAAGCCCCTTATTAATGCGGACATAGTTTGCAAAAATTCGTCTACCTAGTAATGACCTTCAAGGTAAAATATACCTTAACTTAATGGAATAAGGTACATCTTTCATTGAAGTATATGAGATTTAATTATTGGCGAGTATTATTCCAAATATGTACAAGGCATTATATACTGTATAACAAAATAATAATGTTGATTTTAGCTTGATACTTAATTCAATATTACGTAGAAATGTTCTCAAATACGTCATCAAAGCATTATGGACTACACTTCTATGAGTTAAGGTTCATTTTGTCTTAACATGTATAATATAAGACAAGGCATTGATATATTCCTTGAAAATCTGCTTTCCACTACAGGCAATTTCCACTGTTAAATTCTTAGAGTATATTAGTATTACTTTATCATCGAATGCACTGTACTGTGGCTCAATATGATGTTATTAATACGGTGTATTTCTCGTAGAAACTTCGGGAAAGTTACGTTTAAATATCAGAAGTTGGACCAGCTTTCACGACAAAACTACTGAACTGAATTAAATTAAATTTGATACACAGATAGTCTAGAGCCCGAAACGTAGACGTTTTCTAGGAATAAGTTTCCCTATCACTTACTACGGTATCTTCAAATATATTCACCAGATTACTATCCTCTGGCGATGTAGTCTCTTACTAAGAACGTATTTCCACGAAATCCTGATATAAGCGAAACTTATTGAGATATTTTCTTTGCCTTTCACCCTTTGATACTCGTTATACCTGTTCCTTTCGCGACGTAAGCTTGCACTAATAACAGAATCAAAAACTACACAGGTAACACCGCGGGGAAGAGCTAGTTAGAAAATATAAATAAAAATCTTCACTTCAATTGAAGTATTGATGTCATATTTCATCATAAGCAGTCATTCGCCACGTACTCGTTATAAGAGCGAAGATTAAATGTAATCTGTTCAAATAATTGTGAAATTTATGTAACATTTTATTTTAAATTATGTAATACAGCTTAATATAGAAGAGCTTTAGTCTATAAGTGGTAATTTTTCTCTTAGACAAGATGAAATCAAAATCACAATATACTTTATAGAAGTAGGCACAAAAAGGAAATGCTGTGTAAATAAGCGGAATACACCATTTTGTCAGTTTCAACATCAGTGTATTATCTTATGACTTTGTAGAAGGTCGTGGTATAAGAGAAGATGTAGTGACTAAAATTGAGAAAGGTATGCTTAGATGGCTTGGGCATGATAGAGAGAATGACTGAAAGGAAACTGACAAAAAGGATTTACGAGTCAAGAGTGAATGGGAATGTTGGAAGGGGAAGGCTAAGGCAAACGTTCCTGGACCAAATCCAGGACATTTTAAATAAGGGCCAGTCCATGAACACTCTAAACCGACGAATGAATGAAAGAAGCGAAGGAGATATGCAAGGTATCTATTGTCTTACTTTTCTAACTGTCTTCTCTACCCCATTAGAGAGGCTAAGTCACCTTTTGCATTTGGCAAAGTGAATTCAACACTCTTTGTCGGGTTAATATTAAATTATTATCTGAAGCACACATGCAACAATAAAACGTCATAATTTCCTTTATATCGAATGTAAACAACAAGGATATATCGTCACCAATAGTATTATATCGTATTTATCTTTCACATGGTCCATTCCAAGACCAAATGTTGGACACAGGCCTCACCTAATGATGCCCACAAGACCCGAAAATCTCTCCACCGATAACGCTGCTGCCTGCTATGGGTCTGTAGCATTTAGTTCAGTAGGAAATGGATATTTCGCCATTTTTCAGAGGTTCGTCAGTAGTAAGTAGAAGAGTGTACCACGGTCAGGTAAAGTTGATTAGAAGAAAGATTGGCTTTTCTCCTACACCCCTTGGAGAAAGGGAAAGAAAACCAAATTAGAAAAAGCTATTTCCTAAATTTGCTCTATCAAAAATTTTACATTGTGTCTCTGTAAGCGGAAGGAGTATTTGCACCACGTTATGTTTGCGGTTTTTTTACTTTTTTTACCAATTTAGTTCGTCCGACCTCAAGTTGCATCATTGGAATGTAAACATTTGCCACGTGGCATGTTTTACGTCGCACTCGCCACGGCGCGCGTGTTACCGTAAGCTCACGTGCTATAGGGCTGTCAGCTCATCTACACTAATAATATTATAAAGAGGAAAGATTTGTATTTTTGTATGTAACCGAATAAACTTAAAAAGTACTGGACCGATTTTAATAATTCTTTTTTCATTAAAAAGCTACATTATCACTGAGTAACATAGGCTATATTTGGTACTATATTAATATAGAAATCTTTAGAAATTCCTATCAAAACAACCGAAAGTGTAAAAAAATTAGCCATAAAATGTCTTCCATCGCATACGCTGTGAAGAGTATTATTGATAGGACAAAAAAATGTTCGAAAATATTATAGAATATATCAGTATCTACAAAAAACTTCGCGAGACCATATGTCTAACTATTGTAGTTACGTCACTATAACTACTTTTTAAATTTAACAAATTGATAGAAATGCCGATCAAAATCAGACCGCGTTATCCATACCATTTATAAATTTTTATCCAAATAAATAATTTAATATTCAAGACTGTCTCAATAGCTGACGATTACTTTTTGAATTATTGAAATCTGATATTCCATTCAAAAGATATCATGAAATAAAAATAAAAATATATGCCAGTCGGCTCCTTACGCAGTGGACGCAAGCGACATTGAATATTTCGAGTTTTTTTAATACATTATTATGCTTCATTTAAAAAGTTTTTTTCGGAGCCACTTAGTTTTAGTATTAGGAATCACACTTTTTCATTATATTTGTCAGTTCATGGTAGTTTTAATTATCATGCATATTACTTAAATACCTATTTATGTCTACCCGTGCGAAGCCGGGATGGGCCGCTAGTTATTTAATAAAATGACTCATTTATAATCTTCTAAATATACAAAAAACGAGTCTATATGTTCTTATGCCACAAATTCAGATATTTCTTCTTTGTTATTAATTATTGTGGAGGTCTTGTTAATTTATGCACCATACACTGTACACATAACCCCATAGAATCATAGAATAGCTAGTCTGTAAGTCGTCGTGTCATACAGCTACTCTGTACACAGACGCAAACAGATGTAAAACAAAAATCTCAACTGGCCAGCTTGGCTATAAAAACCAACCTTGTAACCTTGTTAAAAAAGTCAAAATATATACAATTTAATCGAGTTCGCATTTTAATTAACTGCCACGAATTAGCCGCCAAATATTATAATCAGGTAAAGGTTTTTATGAAATAAGATAGCTTCATTGAATTAAATCAGAAATTTGGAGAAAAAAAACATTACAACTTTTCTAATATAACCTCCTTAGTGCTTTTAACGATATAAACTTTTTTGATGTAACCTCATGGCGTTTAACATAACTGTCAGCGATTGAAAAAGGCGTATATATACTCTATATGCATGAAAGAAAATATCTTTATTTATACATTTGCAAAATTAATAATAATATATACTAATTAAATATAATAATAATTATATATATTAACTAAAGACTATATTATATATATTGCCACATGCATAAACATAGATATATTTGATATATACACATTAATACTAGAATATATGGCTTATAGAAAAGAAAGCTCCGACACGTGATGTTGGAATTCTTTTTGTTTTTCAAGAAGATCGTTTCAATAGTCTTTTGAAAGTAATTTTTGATTTTGTTTGTTTAATTGGAGGGGGATATTAATGGAGCATAAGTATATGTATGTCAAATACATGGTATAATGTAATTTTTTATATAATTGTGCACTCCTTCTTTATTGACTCTCAGAATAACCGTGACTCTCAGAATACTATCCTCAAGATGTGTTCGGAATGCCCGAAGAATTTACTTACTTACTTACTATAAATTTGTACAAATACGAAAATGACAAGGCAGCCTTATACCCTTAGATTTATTTAGTATTTTTATTACTATTCGATTTAATTTTGATTGTATTCTAATTTAAAATTAATTTATTTATCATTATTATTAATTTTAATTTAAGTTTTGTTTTTTTCTGTATGTTTTATGTATTTGTTTTGTTTTTTATGTTACTAAACTGTAAACTGGGACAAGTGCCTTTTAATAAAGATAAATAAATGTGTGATATTTTGTTTCTGTGAGTAATTCTGGAATATTTAGTACACATATTTGTATATCTGTCCTGAATGAGACTTTCAATTGTAACGAGATTAGTATTAACGTAGGGCATTGCTAGTTTTTAATAGAGAGATCATTTTTTATAACAAAGTTTGCGTTAAGACCCTTAGGACAAAGTTCTCTTAGTCATCGGCGTCGCTATATCTCTCGGGACGATGAGACATGAGGTCGAAGCTCGTTACATGAAGCGATTCTTAGAAATGGGGTTCCCCCATTGCAGAGATGAGTCAGCTGAGTTTATTATGTGTGTTAGGGCTTTAATACTGTAACAAATGCAAAAAAATATGCAAAAAATTCTGTCACCGCTCGTCTGGCGCGCACTCATAATAACACAAAAAGGAATTAATGGGAAAAAAAGGTCTTACTCAAAAGAAGATCTCATAGTTTTAACAAAAAAAATAAAGTTTTTCATTAGGGGTATTTAAACATTGATATATACACACACATGGTTACGGATACATACACACACTCTCTCTCATTCATTCACAGATACACACACACACACACGCACGCGCACACACACGCACGCACACACACACACACGCATAGTTGTTTGCCTTATTATTAAGGTTACCTTTACTCTGTAAATTTTTATTTATGTAAATAGACGTAATCTGTCGTGGCCGTATTTTTAGCGTTAAATGTAATTTACGCAAAATTGTACGCTGTTTGATAACCAATAAAGAATAAAATAAAATGTAAACAAATAAATAAATGGGAATCTGTTTACAATGAGAGATTTCCTTTTACAATCTTTGACTACGATAACATACAATGCAATGAGGTCTGAGTGTTTCTAGCAATCACTAAAACGACAGGTGTAGTTTAGGTTAAATTCTTACGGATGAAACGCGTAATTAGCGTCACGAAGATGTGCAGCTTTTTTATGCTAATTCGTTTGAAGATTAGTAGTTGTATTATTTACAAATGACATGTGGCATTTCTATTTACAATTCGTCATTTGAGATTTCGATAAAATTAATTTTCGAGACTGTTAAATTCATTAAATTCCTAACATATCTTCCTTTTCCCCTCCCTCTAAGTCTTCCGAGACTAATCTAAAGTTATACATTTGTATGAATAGAAACAAGGCTTAAATATTAGTTTGCTAAAGAAGTTTCACTTCTGACGTGATATGTAGTTTGTACGCACGCACTTTTATTTATTGTATGTCTTAAGAGATCGGCGACGACGATGGCGCAATTATGTGGTTACTGGCTTTGTAAGCAGAGGTTCTGGCTTCGATTCTCAGCTGGACAAATTGACTTTCTAATGAGTCTAGTTCTAGATTAATACCAGCAACTCGACCAAACAAAAAGTTTGCTGATGATTCTGTTTACAAACAGTAAAAGGTAAATTACTCCTTGCCAGTTTAGCGCACTTTTTTTTTGCTGACAGCTTCGCACTTGACTGTGTTCATACCTAAGTGTAATTGATAAGTGCACTCTCTATCTTTTTAGAGAGATCAGGTGCAGCATCGACGGTTTAACGTGTTCTCTGAGGCACGTGGGTGGAGCACAACTATATAATAAGGACAACTATACAGCAGGGTTGCCCGAAGTTGGGAAGTTGGCGGTGTGATCCACCCCCGTGCCTCGGAGAGCACGTTAAGCCGTCGGTCCTGCGCCTGATCTCTCTCCGGTCGTGTCAGATTGCCGTCACGTCAGACTACGAGTGTGAAGGAATAGAGAGTACACTTGTGTGCTATGCCTGCCAATCCGCAGTGGAGCAGCGTGGTGGGTCTATGCTCTAACACTCGCTCGTATGAGTGAGGAGGCCTGTGCCCAGCAGTGGGACGTTAATGGGCTGCTACTTACTACTTTATACAACAGGGTAAATATTGAGAAGTTCTTAAACAGATAACTCAATATCTAGACCCCAGGACCTCATATCTGTACCTGAACAAGCTGACCACTAGACAAACGATAGATATTTACTTGTAATTATTATGTAAAATATGACATTATCTCATAACAGAAGTTTTGAGTCACTCCATTTGTGTTATAAAACCTGATGTCTCGCGTTTGTTCACATGTAAGATGATTCATATGTGTTTTTAGTATAAAGACACATGGATAGATAAAGTACTCTTTAATGTACATCACAAACATCTAACAAGTAACACATGAACTTAATAGATAGTATATTATATGAAGTAAAAAAGAGTTAGGAATTTAATGAATTTAGTTGTCATTAAAATATTGAAAGTGTCGAAAATCATTACAAATAATCTATTGAAATTTTAAATTACGAATCTATAATATAAAAATGAATTGTAAAATGTGAATTTGATAATTTTTTTTTTCAAATGTTCGTTGCAGTCCAAGGATGGTTTTTACGGCAAAAAAAAGTTCGAATAATTGCAGGGGAATACCCTAAAAACAGCCTTCATCTGTTTCCCATACAAACGATTTCTAACAAAAATGTAGAGTTAATTTGACCTCTATTGCTATTCAATAAAGTTCACTGTTGTCTAAGCAATGTAGGTGTGTTCCTAACGTCAAAGAGTCTAGTAAAGTAAGTAAGTAACAGCCCATTAACGTCCTACTGCTAGGCACAGGCCTCCTCACTCATATGAGAGAGGGTTTTTAGAGCATAGACCCACCACGCTGCGGTTTGGCAGGCATAGTACACAAGTGCACTCTCTATTCCTTCACTCTCATAGTCCGATGTGGCGGGAATCCGACACGACCGGAATGAGATCAGGCGCAGGACCGACGGCTTAACGTGCTCTCCGAGGCACGGGAGTGGTTCACACCACAAAATTTTTCTCAACTTCGGGCAGATATTGTGAAAATCTTAATAGAAAACTCAATATCGATTTCGAATTGGCCCGACCCGGGACTCGAACCCAGGACCTCATGTCTGTAGTCGAATATGCTAACCACTAGACCAATGAGGCAGTCTAAGAGTCTATTTGCACTTTATTACCGCTGCACAAAGTTTAAAATCAATTACACAGTCACAAAATATAGAGCTATAGATATTTAGTACTGCTGTAATTTCATTTCGAAAATCATTCGTAAAATTGAAATTTGCCACATTCCAAATCTCTTTGACAAAACGAAGTCCGTCGGGTCTGCTAATTATAAATAAATTGAAACACCTAATGCTCTGGGTATAACAGTAGCTGACTGATAATCAGACATTCATTCACTCACAACGCACACTCATCCACTCACTCACTCACACTCACACACACATAGACATATGCTTGCAAATTTTTATCTAATATTTTTTGTTTTTGAATTTAAAATTTAGAAAAGAGATTTTATGAAACATTTTTATATCATATTTTATGAAAAATAGTATATTAAATTATTAAATAACCAGTGGCAAACTGAATTGCCACTTGTTATTTAAACGAATTAACATAAAAAACGCTGCACATCTTCATGACGCTAATCACGCGTTTCATGCGTAACAATTTTACCCTCATGCGCCTAAAGAAGGTTCACTTTAATAAGATATATATTGTACATTTTTATTATAATGAATACATTTAAAACATCAGCTATTGTTTGGTCACTCGTGACCTTTGTTTCCGTAGTACCCAGGTCATGCGGTCGAGGACAAGCTTTCGCAGTTTACTACATCCTATTGATGAATCACATTTGTTTAGGTAACAAATTACAAACGTTTAGAAATTTGTGTAAACTAGCTGACCCGGATATCGATAAAATGATTATAAATTATGCAAGTAGGTTTTTACTGCACATTTAGAGCCAAATATCGTTTTTTTCACATACATAGCATCACGCCTCATTCCCATAGGGGTAGGCAGAGACAATATCCTTCCACTTGTCACAATCCTTCCATATCTCCTTCGCTTCTTTCATTCTCATTAAACCTTTCATAGAAGTTCGTCGGTTTAGAGTATTCTTGAGCTGGCCTTTAATTAAAATGTCCTGGATTTGGTCCAGGAACGTTCGCCTTGGTCTTTCTCTTCCAACTTTCGCATTCACTCTTGACTCATAAATTCTTTTTGTCAGTCTCCTTTCATTCATTCTCTCTACGTGCCCAAACCATCTAAGCATACCTTTCTCAATTTTAGTCACTACGTCTTCTTTTATACCACAACGTTCTTTTACCACACTATTTCTTACTCTGTCACTCAGTTTTAATCCACTCATACTTCTCAACGCTCTCATTTCTACCGCATTTATTTTACTTTTGTGCTTCTTCTGACATATCCAACTTTCACTACCATACATAAGTGTTAGCACCAACACTCCAGCATGCGCAGCCTGTCTAGCCCTTTGGGACACCATTTGGCTGTTCATACAGGCGTGCAGAGCACTATTTACCATATTACCTGCATTCACTCTCCTTTCAATATGACTTTCACATGTTCCTTCTTTTGTAAATTTAGATCCCAAGTATACAAATTCTTTCACTTCTTCCACCTGTTTCCCATCTATCAAAATATTGTCATTCATCATAGATTCATCTCTTTCAAAAAGCATAACTTTCGTTTTGTTTACATTCACTTTCATTCCTTTCCTTTTCAAAGCTTTATTCATAATATTTACCCTCTCCTCTAGCTCATTAGCGGATGATGCAAGTATTACTTGATCATCGGCGTAGAGTAAACATTTGATGAGTAATTCATTCATTTTTAATCCATACATACTTTGAATGAATGAATAGGTTTAACTAGGAAATTAAAAATTAAAGGATCAAAATATATCTAAAATTTTAACGATTTTTCACATGGTACAATATCATTTTTAATTTATTCTATTTGGATTAAAGCATTTCATTTGCTTCTCTTTTTATAGTCTAAGTTCTCATTTAAATCATAGAACGATTTCTCAATGAGTTTTCTGTAATAAAGGATTAAAATTTATTTACTGACATCTTTTTAATCTCTTCTGGCAGTTTACTAAAGAAATATATACAGTTAGCCTTCAATGATTTGGCATATTTATGCAGCGTAATAGAATTTACAGCAATTATATGTTTATTGCTTAGGTGCAATCGCTTTTTTCGTAAAAGAGTAAATATTTTAAGGACGTACAACAAGTTAACTGTCTCATTGGTCTAGTCTAGTAACGGTCTAGTGGTTAGCATGTTTGATTACAGACATAAGGCCTTAGGTTCGAGTCGCGTGTCGGGCCAATTAAAAATGAATATTAAGTTTTCTATTAACATTTTCTGAATATTTGCCCAAAGTTGAGCACGTAAAGACATCGATTTTGCGCCTGATCTCTCTCCGGTCGTGTTGGATTCTCATCACATAAGACTATGACAGAGAAGGAATAGATAGTGCACTTGTGTACTATGCCTGCCAATCCGCAGTGGAGCAGCGTGGTGGGTCTATGTCCTCTCTCCTATGAGTAAGGAGTAAGAACGTAGGAAGTAGAGCATTTAGATAAACAAGATACAGGATACCGTTTCCCTTAAGTCAAAGGTCATAATACCTTTTAGCTCTCCTCCCCCGCTCTGGCTACGTAATTTGCCTAAGCTTATCCCTATCTATTGTTAAAACAGATTGAAAAGAAAGACGTAGCTTTATTTATAAGTATTATGAACCAAATATCGGTTTTGTGTCAAATATGCAAAAAATTGCGATATTCGCTATCACAATTGAAAATTCTGAAAATTAGCGTAATCTGTGCATCTCAAAGCATCGAAAAAATTTCAAAAAATTATAATACATCGATAACAATTAAACAAACAAGTGTGACTCACTTTAAATTCCTGAAGCATATTAGCATGAGTCATATCATGCATCTCTTTCTTTCATAATACAAGAATATAACTCTATTCCTCTCTACAGCTACCTTTTTTATCTCTGTCTAACTTTTTTGCGTGTGTATATGCGCGTCTCTTACTACGGCTTTAAGATGGTAATTACTTTCATTCATTTCCCGCGCGCCTGTTCTTATCTATAGGCAGAGACGTACTTTGAATTGATCCAAACAACTTGAAGTTTGTACAACTTGTTAAAACAACAGCTTTGTAATAATGTATATAAATATTTATACAATATTTAAATCCAAAAGCCATTACTAAATATATTTGTGCCTATTAATTTGTGTCGGCTTACTCCCGGAACGTAGAAACCAATTTAAATAAGACTTTCACTAGCAGGTAGTTAATATTATAAGAAATAAAAACGGTTTTTTATATTATTTATTTTCATTCTATGTTAATATGCTTTTCTATTCCATACGTAATATCTAGTCAAAGTGATGAGTGGCTGGGTTGTCTAGTAAAGAGAATTGACTGTATAATACTATAAGGTAATTTAAATATGCACTGTATATAATGTAATTTAAATGTTGTATACACCTGTAAAAGGAGCATTGTGTTGATCTCATACTTATATTAATATTCATATTGTTAATGTTGTCATAATGGTCTGTTGGTGTGTCTATTAAATAAATAAATAAATAATAATTTCCAATGTCACAAATGCAGCTCTATAATAAATATGCGTAACTATACATGTTTATTAATCAAAGTACTATAGAGAGAAACGTTTTAATGATAAAAAATATGTAATATAATAATTTTATAACTTTGGAATGTCTCTTAAATTAATCAAAAATCATTGTGTGGTTTTATGAAACCGTGATTCCGTGGCCAGCTGTAATGCGATAGTTGGATAAACGGATAGTAATTTTACGGAAGTAAAAAAATTTCTCTATAAATTGAGAGTGCTTTAGACCACACGACTCAAAATCAAAATATTCTTTATTCATGTAGGCTCAAAAAGCACTTTTGAACTATCTGTCTATCCGTTGGTAACAAATCTACCACCGGGTCGGAAAGTTGATTCAGCTGAGAAAAAATCGGCACGAAACACAGAGGTTAATCTTTTAAAAATAGTTTAGTGAATTACATTATGTAATATTTCGCTTTTGTGTGCAACTGGGATCAAGTACAAACATTGTTATAGCTTAAATAATCTTTAAAATTGTAATACGCCTTTTGTAAAAGTATGTTTTTGAAATATTTTGTGGGGGCAAATCTGAAGCTGATTGCGGTATCTTATAATAAATGAGTATGCTCAGCGTCATAAATGATTTCTGAACCTTCTTCACTCTAAAATATGGCATTACAAGTTTTTTTAATTTACAATATAAAAACTGTGTATTTCGCTTTTTTTGTTGTATAAATCTATATTGTTACCAACTCAAGTAAACCATACGTATTATAATACTCTCGTCACGCATTAATAAGCTTACTCCCCCAAGTCCACCGTGCGTACAGAAGTTTTACTGCAATAAAGTGCGTACAAAAGTACTGCAATAAATTTATTTAAAATTACACGTTTACTACCTCTTCATTCATGTTCTATCCAATACTAGATTGAAGATCATACTATGAATAGTTCCGTAAAACCCGCGAAAGGATGACTCACAGACGTAAAGCAATGTTATAGAGAGACGTGAAACAATGAATGTTAAATATAAAAAAAAAATATGAAAGGAATGATCTATGTGATTTTATTTTAATTATAAACTTTCTCTACTAATATATATTATTTCCTCATAGTACATATATAATCATGTCTCGTCTCCGTTAATGATGAAAGAATTTTGAATTTTGATATACTTCAAGAGACGTATAAAGAGTCAGTGTTTCAAAAATAAATTATTTATTACTGTACCATTTTATACTAATGGAATGTGATTTAAAACAAAGGTGTTTTGTTTTTATTGCTGACAGTTTCGCGCTCTATAGTGATCACATTTGATGGTAAGTAATGATAAAGTTTTAGATCACAGCATCGTACCGGAACACAAATCTCTTTGCTTGACGATAAGTGTTTGTTGGTAGGGTGGTGACTAGCCTAGCCTAACCTTGCGAGTATTTGCTTTGCTAGCGGAGGTCCCGGGTTCGATCCCCGGTAGGACGAATTTAGGAAATTGTATTTTCTAATTTGTCTGAGTCTGGACTGGTGAGAGGCTTCGGCCGTGGCTAGTTACCACCCTACCAGGAAAAACGTACCGCCAAACAAAGAGATTTGTGTTCCGGTACGATGCTGTTTAGAAACCGTAGGGGGTATATCGCCTCTTAACAGTTTAGCGCGCTTCCATCTTTGACTGTATCATCACTTACCATCAGGTGAGATCACAATCAAGCGCTAATCTGTCAGTAATAAAAAAAACCTTTAAGAAAGGAGAGGAGAAGATGACTTGACAAGTTTAGAAACATCAACAGACAATAAATAATCGATGACAACCATAGATTTATATATTTAATCTGTGGAATTAACAGATTAATAAATAATGACATAACATGTTTTAAAATGAATTGTGAAAGTTTCTTTTCTAACTTTACACTTCTACTTGAAAACAATTCCTGTTATTTTTACGTCCATCAATCGCATGTAGTACAGCCGCGGAGGGAAGTTAAAGTTAAAGCCGATACAATTTTTACGATATTTGTCGTTACATGAAAGTTTAGAGTTTGACTGTGATCACGCCTGATGGCAAGTGATGATACAGACTACGATCAAAGCGCGTTAATCTGGTAAGAGGCAATTTACCTCTTATGGTGTCGTAGCACGGCCGAAGCCTACCACCGGTCCGGATTATAGCAAATTCAATTTCATAAATTCGCCCTATCTAATTAAAAATTAGCAAAATTACCTAGAACATCAAAACCTTGTAAGTAAACTTAACCATCATAATTATTATTATTATTAAAATTTTTGGCATATAGTAGTGCCAGAACAGCACCGCACACTCTGCCAATGTCACGTAATTGGAAAAGACACACAGGAGACTTTGACAATATCAATTTTGAACTTTCCTTTTTTTAATTATAAGTATAAGATAACTACTATTATCTTAAGATATATACTTATCTATTTATCATTACATTAAACTAGAGCTTTATTCTATTATATTTGATATTTACACAAGAATTTAACATATGGAGTAAATACCAACATAGTAACTTTTCTAATGTAACCTCCTTAGTGCTTTTGACTATATGAACTCTTTTAATATAACCTTATGTCGATTGACAAATACGCATATATACTCTATGTGCGTGTATACAATTCCCACGCTTTTTTAAATAAACCCAAATAACAAATTATTTGCAAGATGTCATTGGCGTAGTATATATGATCGGATTTTATTATTAACTAGCAGACCCGACAGACTTCGTTATGTCAAAATTATTTGGAATGTGGCAGATTTCAGTTTTACGAATGATTTTCGAAATGTAATTACAGCAGTACTAAATATCTATAGCTCTTACATTTTTGTGACTATTCAATTGATTTTGAACCACCTGCAGCGATAATAAAGTGCAAATTGACAGTGAGTACTTGTAATTTATGATGAACTTTATTGAATAGCAATAAAGGTCAAATTGACTTTATTTAATTAAAATAGTTAGGAAACGTATGTCTGGTAAACGGAAAAGGGCTGTTTTTAAGGTTTTCTCCTGCAATTATTCGAACCTTTCTCGCCGTAAAAACCATCCTTGGACTTCAAAAAACATAAAAAAAAGAATTGTCAAAATTGAACCAGGCGTTGTTGAGTTATGTGCTTACCAACACATTTTGCGATTCATTTTTATATTATATATGACCATCCACATAAATTTGAAAAAAAAAATGGAAAGGGTTAATGGAATTCAAAAAATGAATAGCCTAAAACCTTCTACAATTAATTCTGCGTCGAATGGTCATGGTCTCATGCCGATCGGTCCAGTAGTTTTTAAGTTTATCGATAACAAAGAAAAAAAAGTTGCTTATATATATATATGTTGGAGGGCAGATGTCTGTGGAACGCAGGCGCCATCTATCGGCGTGGACAGAGTCAATGGTGACAGCCCGGCGGGAGTCACTCGGCAGTTGTCGAGTAGCGCTCGACCGGAGCAGTCAACTGTTGAAACTGACGCGTTCCTAGCTATTAGTGTAGAGTTTGTATAAATTGATTACGGGAACATTAAGTGATTGAACATTATAAACACGAACGCCCACAGAATAAGAAATTAAATAATGTATCCCATAAATGACGATGTCGGCGGAGAATCCTACGCCCCTGTGCTTTATGCTTCTCCGTGCTCTCTTATTCTCCGATATATAAATATAGAAGATTAATATACATGTAAACAAGTTGAGTCTTGTCAAAACTTATCGCACAGAAAACCTGTTAAAATAATTAACGTATATTGTCTGTTTATGTAATCTCGCGTGCGGGGTATTTCTAATCATTTTCCTCAACAACTGCACCGCGTGTTGTACAGCGGAGGTCAAAGTTGCGTTGCGATAAATATTGATAAACTTTATACACAAAATATTGGATTCCCAAGAATTAAAACAGACATATTTTGGGTAAATACATGAAAAATTACAATTATCATTAACACCGGCTATCTTTGTTTTCCTTAAACGAGCAAGTTTATACAGGAAGCTGTTAAATACGGTCAAACCCGAATATAACGCTTAAAACAACGACATTTTATCGACATACATTGGCGATAACGAGCAATTGTTTTTATGCTCCCTACAATATTCTTTAGATTGAAATTTAAATTCGTTGTATCTTTTGAATGGAATGTCGGAATTTAATAATTTTGTCATTGGTAGGATAAGGATTAATACAGAGGTATGAATAATATTGTTTGGTTATTGTTGGCCCTTTTGTTAACGTTTAAAATGTAAAATAGTAGTTATAGTGACATAACTACAGTAGTTGGACATGTGGTATTGTAGACTTATCTTTTTATTCTATCATCAATAGTTTTCGCAGCGCACGCGAAAACAAATTTTTTGTTTCAAACCTAACATATATACAAAAACACAAACACATACAAAAACTACAAATCTTTTTTTTAAAGAGTAACCGCTGAGTTTCTCTTCAGCAGAATCAACTTTCCGAATCGGTGTTTATTAGTGTGATAAGAGAATGTTGTGTAATAAAAGAAGATGTAGTGATTAAAATTGAGAAGTACTTCACCATCTAATTGATGCTTATTTAACTTATTTTACAGCAGAACTCATACTTAACGATTTTTAAGGTTAAAAAATATAAATTAAAATGTCCTATCTATGTCCTAAGTCAGAATAAATCCAGCAAAATGACAAAGATATCAAAAAAAAATCTATTGATTAATTTCAAAGTTCATTAGGATCATAAAGTGACATGGGATTTTAATATCCTTATTATAAAACTAGAGAACTATAAAAGGGAATGTAGTGACAAAAATTGAGAAAGGTGTGCTTAGATGGTTTGGGCACGAAGAGAGAAAGGAAACTGACAAAAAGGATTTATGAGTCGAGAGTGAATGGGAAAGTTGGAAGGGGAAGACCAAGGCGAACGTTCCTGGATCAAATCCAGGACATTTTAAACAAGGGCCAGGTCAAGAGTATTCTAGACCAACGAACTTTTTACCCCAAAACATAGATCAGCTGCATTTAAGGGAAGTTATAAATTCGCGGCCACTAAATGCTGGAACGACCTACCACCACCGGTTCGTCTACTACAATCTCGTGCGACCTTTAAATTAAACTAAAACTGTTTCTTCTAACAGAACAAAAAGGCATATATATATATATATATATATATATATATATATATATATATATATATATATATAAACTTATTGTACTTTTTAAGCTACATTATGTTTTGTTAAGAAAAAAAATGCAATCAAATTTTGAGTACTACTTATAGTCCAAGATTAAGGCGTAAGTTTTTCAATCGTCTCTAAATGTACCTTTTTAGTCTAAATTGAATATTTTCAGTACTACATATGTTAACAATAAAAAAAACATTTCAAAAAAAAGGTGCATCTTAAAGTCCGATAAATACGCTATATATAAATTCACGCATTGTTAAGCTTAAACCTTAATTATATGTAAACTAACTGTTCCAAAATTCAGCAACATTACATCCCTAACTTAGCTCTTATTGCAATCTAAATATATTAAACATGGACGCAGTCACGGGAGCGAATTAGTGAGCTCTTTGTGCAATCAGGCGGGCCCTTCGTCCTAATGAATATGAATACCGCCTCAACTGGTACCGACTCATTATTGTGTGAACGAACTGTCTACATTATCTACTTGCATTGCAATTTGACTGAATCATACATGCGGCTTATTTTGAATAATCTTTTATTATTAAATAACCATATTTGTTTTATTTAAGCCACGATCTACGCAAACCATGCAAGAAACAGCAGCTTAAACTAACATTGGCAAAGAGTTGGCAGTTTTCCTGGAGTTGGAGCTGCATATTATCACGAGCAATGGTGACTGCTTATAAACAGATGACCTGCCATCTAATTTCACTCATAAGATATTAATGTATTATAAACTACAATTGTATTATCACATACTATATCATGGACGATAAATATATACGTACATACACACACACACACACACATATACATGTCGGAGAATAAGAGAGAACGGAGAAGCATAAAGCACAGGAGCGTAGGGTTCTCGCCGACATCGTTATTAAATTCTTATACTGTGGGCGTTCGTGGGTTATGTTGGTGTAATCAAATACTTTATGAATTAACTCGAATTATAATGTTCAATCACTAAATATTCCCGATATCAATTAACACAAACTCATTAACAATAAAAGCTAGAAACCCGACAGTTCCAACAGTAGACTACTCCGGTCGAGCGCCACGCGACAACTGCCGAGAGACTCCCGCCGCACTGCCACCATTGACTCTGTCCCACACCGATAGATGGGGCCAGTGTTCCACAGACATCTCCGACATGTGTGTGTGTGTGTGTTGATCAAAATCAGGGCTCGGCAACCAATGACCGCGGGGATATGTGTCCTGTAGGACTCTAGGATCCGGCCCGCGGGCATAAAGATAAACTCTTATCTTATCTTTACGATAAATATGGTTAAAAATGAAAAAAATATTACAATCTAAACAATTGTGTTTCCTAATAATTGCCAATATTCTCACAATTTGTGGCCCACACCAATATCTTTATAACATTTGTGGCTTGTACAAATATCTTCGTAAAATATCCTAATAGCCGGCACTAATATCCTTATACCACTTGTTGCCTTTCTGTAAGAATACTTGTTCGACCATTCTTTCTTTTTTTTTCACCCCATTCAGACAAAATCTAAACGAGAGTGTGGGACTCGCTGGCAGTAAGCCAGAATATCCACTAAAACTCAGTGACACCCTCCCCATCCTTACGTGGAGCACCAGACGATCGGTTGACGCAATCTTCCCTGGTACTCTGGGATACTCTCTCTGGGAAAATTAGGAAGGGGTAGGAGCTAGGGGTAGAGAAAGCTCAAATCTACGCTTCTTATCTCCCAACCTTCTGCGCCGGAGGTAAGGAGCGTCTATAGAGTCCGCCTTCTGCCTCTCATGTGCCTCTTTCAGCGAGATAACAGATTCGAAGAAGGAGGCCTCTGCTCTCCACTCCCTTTCGCCAGTAACCTTTGCGCCAACTATTCCCTCCAACGAAAGCATTTACCGGAGTGTGCTGCATCGAATCAAACTCATGACAGGCGGGCATTTACTCTCGGCAAACAATCTGTTACTTGCCGAAACAATAATGTCCGGTCAGCACCTGCATCATCTTACAGGCGTAAGAAAGAGAACAAGCATGATCTAGATAGTAAACTTTAAATTAGCGTAATTTTGTTAATCATAACTTTGACATTTGTATTATTAGAAGGATAAACTTTGAACTGAAAAAATAAAGGCGTGGCCACACCAACGCAATATTGCCGAACAGATAATACAAATCCACACAATGGTATCGAATCAATAGCGCGCGTTACGGACGGTTCGGCTTAATTATTGAATTAGCATTTAAATGATATTGGTAACCGTTCGTTTGAAACTAATACAAATAGCATGAATAATATTAGAGCATGGCAGCGTGCCGCCCGACTGACGCGAATATTAAGTACTTTTGTTTTGAAAGGGTGTGTAAGGTAGTGTGATATGGTAACGCCCTTAACATTCTTTCGAAGAACTTTTATGTTCAAAAACATACTCAATTTTCAAATATAGTATTTTGTATTGTCAAATATAGTTTTATCCGCCTATTATGATTGATTATGACATTAATGAACCACTTAAAATCTAAAGTTACGAGAGCCCCTTCGCGCCCCCATCTGAGAAGAATTCACAACAAATTCAGTGCAGTGTCCATTTTTTCTTATCACCATAACGATATAATTTTATTAATTAGCGAATCATCCTTATGTGTACTTCTCCTGTCTTTTAGGAGTCTCAATTATTTCGCCAGTGCCATGTAAGTTTGAAAAGACACGAAGGAAATTGTTCGATTTACTGGAACGTTTTAGTTTTATTGTGATTAGCTACAAACAGTTGTGATATTTTTAAAGCTTATATTACCATACAGCACAAAACAAAGAAATAGAAACATTTATATATAATAATGAAACTGATAGTTTATTACTTAATTTTATCCTTAAATATTGTAAAACTCATTTCATTCTCGATGAAGTCATAAACTACTTAACAAAGTTTACCAGTTATACAGTTAACCACTAGACCAATGAGGCAGTCGTAATTATTATATTATAATATATGTATGCAATATATTCATTTAACTACACATTATATTTTTTAAAATGGTCACTTACAGTGAGACAATTTGAAATTCGTACAAACTTACACATTAACTATCTTTATAAAATTACTTAACTAAATATATTGAATAATATCTTATATATTCGTAATAATATTCACTTATAATAATCTCCGCATAATTTTAGGAAATATACCAAAAACATACTTTTACAAAAGGCATATTAAAATATTGGAGATTATTTTAGCCACAAAAATGTTTGGATTCCAGTTGCACACAGAAGAAAAATATTATATATTGTAACGTACAGAAATTATGTTGAGTTTCTTGGCGGTTTCAACTTTCCGAACCGGTGGTAGATTTGTTACCAACGGACAGACTACTGACGATTCAAAAGTGCTTTTTGAGCCTGCTTGAATAAAGAATATTTACCTTAAGCATTTCATACTCATTGTAACACATTTTTACTCTATATACTTGAGTGAAGTCGAAGCAACTTTAACTTCTTTTGCCGATTTAAAAAGNAATGAATGAAAGGAGACTGACAAAAAGGATTTATGAGTCAAGAGTGAATGCGAAAGTTGGAAGGGGAAGACCGAGGCGAACGTTCCTGGACCAAATCCAGGACATTTTAAATAACGGCCAGGTCAAGAGTACTCTAAACCGACGAACTTGTATGAAAGGTTTAATGAGACTGAAAGAAGCGAAGGAGATATGCAAGGATCGTGGCAAGTGGAAGGATGTTGTCTCTGCCTACCCCTATGGGAATGAGGCGTGATGCTATGTATGTAGTGCATGCCTTTAATTTAGAAACGAACAAAAAAAGAGAATTGATGTATTTCAGTTTAAGAAGTATTTCTACGAGTTCTAGTTTGTCCGTTCGTTTTTGTTTACTTGTTTTTTATTACCTTAGATATTGGATGAAATCAGAATAGTTTTCAGAGTTAATTTTTTTTTAATATGCGTTAATATGCCCGGAGTTTGGGAGCCTATGGCTGAGATTGAATATTCACGAGTTAAGTGCGTACGCTTATCCGCAGGTGCGGGACAGGGAAAGAACTTAGGACTTGGAAACAGTTTTTAATAGAATTACCTGTTATTGTGACGTCAAATAAAATGCTAAGTGAGTGCAATGCAAGACCGGGTTATTAGAGGTCATATCGCCAGTCACCGGGGGAAAAAACAATAGGAAATCAGAAAACACTTGTTATAACAATAAATCAAGTGCAAAAAAATATGTTACGGTTGTATTGAAAGCTCGCTGTCTCAACAGACATTAAGTAAGTAGCAGCCCTTTTAACGTCCCACAGCTGGGCACAGGCCTCCTCACTCCGAGGAGCGAGGGTTTTTAGAGCATAGACCCACCACGCTGCTCCACTGCGGATTGGCAGGCATAGTACACAAGTGCACTCTCATAGTCCGACGGGAATCCGACACGACCGGAGAGAGCCCAGGCGCAGGACCGACGGCTTAACGTGCTCTCCGAGGCACGGGAGTGGATCACGCCGCTAACTTCCCAATTTCGGGCAAATATTGAGAAAATCTTAATAGAAAACTCAATATAGATTTTTTTTGAATTGGCCCGACCCGGGACTCGAACCCAGGACCTCATGTCTGTGACGGAACATGCTAACCACTAGACCAATGAGGCAGCATATAGCAACAGACATTATTCTGTCTTAAATATCCAATTAAGTGTGATTTAATTTAATTAAAACCATAGTATTTATTCTAATGTAATCAGAATACTCTGTGTTTTATTATCTGGTTGTTATATGAATAGTTTTGTCGGTATTCCGACACGGGAATAGGCGACATTCCGCAAATTTATCGATTTATTTCTCGTTGACAATTATGTCACATGTCATAAGGTCACTTAAAATGAGGTTTGTATTGTCAAAAGCACTAAGGAGGTTGCATTAGGAAGGCTGCTATGGTGCTTAAGATTTCTTAAAATTTCTAATTTTCTACGCAACATTATTAATATTTTCTTTCATAACAACCTTCTCCTGAGTATAACAAATACAACAAGAAAAGAATTTGCGAAATTGGTTTAGAAAAAGGGATTCATTTTTTATATATAAAGATAATAATGACGTAAATAATTTATTAAAAGCTTAAAAATAAATTGGTAGGTCCAAGCTACCAGTGATAATACCACTGTCCTTATATATCTAGGACATTCGTCAGAGAAAAAATCTAATGTACTTTAAACCAAACGACTTCAGTAATGCTTATTAATTTATAGAAATCTTCACTAACTAATCTTTGTCACTTTGGGTAACGCTCTCGTCACACATTCACCAGTTTTCTCCGCAAGTCAAGCGTACATAACGTAACCTGGGCAATTACGTAAGTATTATTTATACCGCGATTGACTTGATAAAAACGATATTTTTGATCTATGGTTTGGAGAACAATGGTGTGATGATCACAAAAAATAAAGCATGTAAACTTACAAAGATACAAAGCATTACGCCTCTTTCTCTTAGAGGTAGGCAGAGACCACGTCCTTCCACTTGCCACGATCCTTGCATATCTCCTTAGCTTCTTTTATTCTCATCAAACCTTTCATACAAGTTCGTCGGTTTAGAGTAGTCTTGACCTGGCCTTCATATAAAATATCCTGGATTTACTCCAGGAACGTTCGCCTTGGTTTTCCCTTCCAACTTTCGCATTCACTCTTGACTCATAAATCCTTTTTGTCAGTCTCTTTTCATTCATTCTCTCTACGTGCCCAAACCATCTAAGCATACCTTTCTCAATTTTAGTCACTACATCTTCTTTTATACCACAACGTTCTCTTGTCACACTATTTCCTACTCTGTCACTCAGTTTTAATCCACTCATATTTCTCAACGCTCTCATTTCTACCACATTTATTTTACTTTTGTGCTTCTTCTGTCCTATCCAACTTTCACTACCATACCTAAGTGTAAAAAAATACAGATATTTATTAATTACATATATTTTCTTACCTGGCTGTAGCTTGTCCTCCTGGCCAATAAAAACCCCAAAAGGGATCTTTGAAAGGAGATTCCTTGACTGGTGCCGACCAGAGTGGGCATCCTGGGGTTATGAGACGAAGTACTAGTTCGGGGGTCAAGTGACAACGGCTTGGCTTTGTGTGCTTCAGGAGTTCTTTAGTAAACTCTTTAAGCATTATCTGGAATAAATTGATAAATTTTCAGTGACGTAAACTGATTACCTTTTATTTAATATCGAATCAAGCCGAAAATTCATTATTAAACTAAGTTTTTATCGTGACGTGTATAATTTCAAATAGCACAACGTTCTAATGAAAGCAAAATTAATGATTTGATATATTTTACTGTAAAGAAAATAGCACCTTTACGAATTGACATAAAGTACACCTGTTATTGTTATAAAATATCAGTTATCATTATTGCTAGTTTGACGCTTTTGTTATTTTAAAATATACTTTAAACCGATGGATTAAGGCTTGATTTTATTTGTATATAGATAGACGATTAATGTGTACTATGAAAAAAGTATTTCTTCAATTTGAAAAAAAGACCTTTAAAATCATTGTAATTTCGTTTTAAATAATTTAAGTTTTGAATTTTATTGCTTTTCTCTTTGTTTAAGTTAGCTTTTTAGTATTCTTAAGATTATATAAGACCAGTAATAATAAATAAAATGAAGCTGTCGGTTTGTAGCATAAATATAACAGCTTTTTACTTATACATTTATACTAAAATTATTTTAATAAATATAAATTTTACCAAAAAAAGAACCGCCTTCAAAACAAACTTACAAATACATTAATATGCTCTAAAAGGTAAGAAATAATTGCGTATTCTTTTATAGTGTTCTTCGTGTTCTTATATTCGGAGTCGGTGTCAGCCAAGGAAGATGGATGGATAGCATATAGAAGATTCTGCCGAGTATCGTTGATTTGCTGCTAAGAAATGAAGAGTTCCGTCACTTTGTCATAGATACCGTCTTCAGAACCTTACCAAACTATCACAAAACAACCCTTGAAGTATATCCTTTTTAATAAAAAAAGAATCATCGAAATCGGTTGGCGTTATCTTGAATTATTCGTCCATTTGTCGCGCACATGCTTACGCAAATTTAAGACTTATCCGGTTTTCTCATGGATGCCATCATCAGAACTGGTTTAAAAAAATTGGGACCCTATGACGAGCACCACCATTCATTTAAAAAAATAAATTTATCAACATCGGTCCACCCAGTCGGGAGATATGATATGACAAACATAAAAAAAAATACAGACTAATTGATAACCTCCTCCTTTTTTTGAAGTTGGTTAAAAATGATTTTAAAGTCGATTAAAATCGATTTTGAAGTCGATTAAAAATGATGATAATACATCATAACAAACAATAATAATATACATTCATTTTAGATTTGTTATGGAACTCACTTGATGTTAATTTCGTGCTAGATTCTATATGAAGTGAGTTTTATTTATTTTTTAAGTAATTTAGAAATAAGACCGCCTAATGACCCTATTTCAAGATTCAATAGTGCTGTATAAAACTCTGTTGATTTACTATTAAATAAAGAGGGTTACGCTGGGTTGTAGTGGGTATTACGGGGTTTCTTCAGCAAGACCCACGCTAGTTTAACAGGATTCCTTTACGTAAATCCATTTCCCAGTATAAAAAACGTCCACAGAAAACGTATTACTTTATTTACGTAAATATTTTTCCTTAACAATATTTACGTCACTGCATTAATGATTACAACCTTCTACGTAGATATTTACATAAGATTTGCATTTTACAACATACATTTAAAGCTTGATCAGGTTTTATGTGACATGTACTTGTTTTATCGCACTTGAAATATAAGAAACGGTTTTTTGTTGCTGACTGTGATCTAAATTAGAGATGATAGACTCTAAGATGGTTTTCTATTATCTTAAAAGAGATACGCCTTTAATGGATTCTATAATGCATCGTACCTCTTAGCTTTCAAAGTAGTAAATTTAAAATACTGTCTTACACAATACCCGGCAAACTTCGTATCGCTTCAGAATCAATAAATAAAAAAACTGAATGATAATTCCAGAATGTTTGAATTTTAGAAAGAAATACGGTAAAAACTTAACCAAAACAATTCGTAATAAAAAAAACTCCGTGAAATATTATAGTTGCGTTCAGAAATTGTTAGTTGTCAATGTCAAAAACAAAAGTATTATAATCTGTTAACAGGCGGTATAACCCTTACGGTTTCTACACAGCATCGTACCGGAACACAAATCTCTTTGTTTGGCGGGACATTTTTGCTGGTAGGGTGGTAACTAGCCACGGCCGAAGCCAGTCCAGACAAATTAGAAAATACAATTTCCTAAATTCGTCCTACCGGGGATCGAACC
Source organism: Elymnias hypermnestra (assembly GCA_015832385.1). Lineage (NCBI taxonomy): Eukaryota > Metazoa > Arthropoda > Insecta > Lepidoptera > Nymphalidae > Elymnias > Elymnias hypermnestra. The sequence goes on along the minus strand of JACTOM010000212.1, from coordinate 303,060 downwards.
CGGGACCTCCGCTAGCAAAGCGAATACTCGCACCACTGCGCCAGCGAGGCCGTCAAATATATGTATGTATATATATATATATATATGTCGGAGAATAGGAGAGAAAAGGAGAAGCATAAAGCACAGGGGCGTAGGGTTCTATACCGACATCGTCATTAATGAATTCCATTATTTAATTTCTTATTCTGTGGGCGTTCGTGGGTAATGTTGGTGCAATCAAACACTTTATTAATTAATTCGGGTTAAAATGTTCAATCATTTAATGTTCCCGATATCAATTTACACAAACTCTTTAGCAATAATAGCTAGGAACGCGACAGTTTCAATAGTCGACCACTCCGGCCGACCGCCGCTCGAGAGCTGCCAAGAGACGGGGGTGCGTGTTGGGTTCATCGCAGCATTTTGCGGGGTACGGGCCTCGAGGCAGGGCCTCATTGCCCGGGCATCTTTTCTCGGGCATTCAGTAAATGCCCGGTACTCTTTTTTGCCCGTATTTTATACGGGCTGGATCCCGCCGGCGACGCCAGCGGGTCCATCCTGGTCAATTCCGAGTGTTGCTGCTACCGCGTCATCTTCGCCGCTATCACCTACGGCTGGTGGTGGTGACAGCAGGAGCTCACGTGGCAGACAACGCCCAGTGTTTGCCGTTCTTTGGTACTGGCTGGCAATGCCGTGGAGATGTGTATACGGAGAGTTATCCGCCAGGCGGAACATACTCCTCGCAAGCTGGCGGACGAACACCTCCACGGTGGGCGTCATGGTATCACGATGGATAACGTTGTTCCTGACGTACCTATGAGACGGGGGACTGCCACTTATTGACTTTGTCCACGCCGATAGATGACGCCAGCGTTCCACAGACATCTGCCCTCCGATATAGTCAGAATATTTAATTTTTTAAAGTAAGGCTTGCAGCTTTCGCTCTTTTTAATTCCACATATCCCTCTTATACATTTTTTCTGTGCAACAAATACGCTTTTAATATGATTAGAGTTTGCCGAAAAGATAATACCGTACCTAATTATGGACGCTGCCTTGGCTTGATATGCTACTAATAATGATTTTTGGTCAACTTTTCTGGATAGCATACGCAGAGCGAAAGAAAGCTGACTTAATCTAGAGCATACATAGACTGTGTGAGATTTCCAGGTAATAAATTCATCTATTTGCAAGCCTAAAAATTTAGTTTCCCTTGTAACCTCAATTGTTTTATCGAAGTAGCTAATATTAAAACGCTGCACATCTTTGTGACGTTAATCACGCGTATCATCCGTAAAAAATTTTACCCTCATGCGATCTCAAAAGTAGAGGATACGAAGATCAGTGTTATTAAATCTTTATGATTGACACAGATATATCAATTCTGGGAACAAAATCATCAGAATCCAGATGGTGTGCGCGGTGAGAGGCGACGTCGTCGCTTGGCACTGTGGGGCGTAAATTGCGCGTAAACCGACAGACACCAAAACAATCTTATCTGTCATTGTTTGACGTAATTAATTGGACTTTATTGAGGTATTTATTACGCAGATACAAATAAATTTAGTATTCACTGGATCACAATTGTTTGCCATTGGATTTTTTAGGAATAATTAGCTCGCGCCGGAGCAGGTGGGGGCCAGCGACATTTTTCCCGTCTGCTCCCCGTTTCTTAAACCATTAAGTCGAATTGATCCAGTGCACCAAAGCTGAACGAGTCAGCGAGCATCTAGCACCCACCACTTGGATGAAGAGGATTTTAGTGGGTAAACTGGTGTAAACACACTCTTGAAAGTACGATCCCCCCTGGGGGCTCAAGGCGGAGGTTCTGGCGGCTGCCTATCATTGTCGGGTAGCTGCAAGGAACAGAGGCGAACGGCCTGATGCTGAAGAGGTCCAGAGAATCAGGATTCTTTCCGACAGGACCCTAATTGAAAAGTGGAAGGAGGACCTCGGGTCTCCATCTGCAGGTGTGGTCACGGTTGCAGCGGTGCGTCCATTCTTGGAAGATTGGCTTGCCAGGGGGCACGGTACGCTAACCTACAGGCTGGTGCAGGTGTTAATTGGACATGGTTGCTTCGGCAAGTATCTGCACCAGATTGTAGGCTGCGAAGAGACGCCTGGACCCCAACACCTGGATGAAGAGGGTTCCGCTGGGTTTTAGTGGGTATCCTGGTACGACTAGCGAGTCCCACGCTCCCGGATGTTTATACTTCATCCGGCGTGCATAAAGCATTTCCCAGCGAGAAAAAAAAATCTCTTGAAAAAGTAGCTGTAGACTTCATCCGGCGTGCGAATAAGTATTTTCAGTGTCACAAATGGTTTAGAAACACTAACAGCATATTAGACACTTAAAATTAAACTTATTTTAATAACAACACATGTATACGATTAATTTATCGAATGTAGATAAAAGAGCAAACTATAATACATTAAATACAAGCATACTTAGCAAAATGCCTATATTAAATCTTGTGAAAAATCATTTCCCAGCTAACATTAGTGTATTTGATAAAATTTAGCTTTATCAATACGATTTTTCCATATTACTTTCACAACTGGCTTTTATCCCCAATTAAGAGTAATTAATTAAACCAATATGGGTATTTTATTAATCCTATTAATAACAGGAATAATAATAGACATTGATTAGGAAGACGCGCTAAAAAGATGCTTACAAATTACAAAAATTAAGATAAAAAGTGAGGCATTAGTAGTTAGTCGTCGCTTCAACCGATGGACGTACACTGCTGGACATAGGTCTCACGTAATGATGTCCACAAGGCTCGATCTTGCGCCGCCTGGCTCCAGCGGCTACCGGCGACCCTCTTTATGTCGTCGGTCCACCTTGTGGGGGTCGCCACTACAGCACCTTCGGGCCCCAACGTCCATCGGTCCGTCGGACTATGTGCCCCGCACATTGCCACTTCAGGTTCGCGATTCGTAGGGCTATATCGGTGACTTTGGTTCTGCTACGGATCTCCTCATTTCTGATTTAATCCGCGTAGAGAAACTCCGAGCATAGCCCTCTCCATCGCACACTGAGTGACTCTAAGCTTTCGTATGAGGCCCATAGTCAGCGACCACGTTTCGGAGCCGTAGGTCATCACTGGCAACACGCACTGTTAGTAGTAGCCTAATATCTAATACTTTAAGTACAGACAGACTTATATTTACACACAGGTTTAAGTTACTTTTCTTCCCTATACATATATGAGGTGTGATCGTATGTAAAAACACATTTAGATCAATCTGAAAAACGGTATGATGAACGCATTTATACAATTTAGATTTCAAAATAATTTAGTTAGATCCTGCACAAGAACACAACATTATATTAATATATAAACATAAATTGAAAAAATGGCTAATATTTAAATAATATTACTATATTAAAGACTATTTAAATGAATGTCAAAATATATAAAATAATTCGTACGAGACACAGTTTTTAAGCTGACTCTGTTTTGAACACAAAAAAAGTCCATAAAATAAAAAATATGGTTTTATTTTAAAATCCACATACTACAGCCTCACTGGTCTAGTGGTTAGCATGTTCGACTACAGACGTGAGGTCCTGGGTTCGAGTCCCGGGTCTGGCCATTTCAAAAATCTATATTGAGTTTTCTATTAAGATTTTCTCAATTTTTGCCCGAAGTTGGAAAGTCGGCGGTGTGATCCACCCCGGTGCCTCGGAGAGCACGTTAAGCCTGCGCCTGATCTCAAACCGTTCGTGTCGGGTTCCCGTCACATCGGACTTATGAGAGTGAAGGAATAAAGAGTGCGATTGTTTACTATGCCTGCCAATCCGCAGTAGAGAGCAGCGTGGTGGGTCTATGCTCTAACAACCCTCTCTCCTATGAGAGATGAGGCCTGTGCCCAGCAGTGGGACGATAATGGGCTGCTACTAACTACTTACTTACACTTCTTTTTTTAGTTAAAGTTTCATTTGTTTTCGTTCAAATGAGATCACATTAAGGACACATTTTGCGAGTAAAGGCTATTTGTGAAAAATGGTACATTTTTCAACTTTTTATGTAAGCGGGAAAGGTGAAAATTAATATTAAAATAACAATTAAATAAATTAGAAAAATGGTGATTAATATCGCGTATTTCCTCCATGTGCTCTTAATTAAAGTTTCTACCCGTCTAGACATACTGAGAATGATGTTATCGATGATAGTCTCCTGGGACAGTCTCCGTCATTCCTCAACTACGGCGACTTGCAGTTCACCCACGTCGGCAGCAGTAAGAGGCAATTTTTTATGCTATTTGCAAAGCATCGCTCTGTAATGCAAATTTTTTGTTTGAGGGCACGACTTTGCTGGTGGTAACTAGCCACTACCGAAGCCACCCACCAATCCAAACGTATAAAAATTAGAGAATGAGATTTCCTGAGTTTTCTCATTTAAAAAAGTTTTCTCATTTAAAAAATAAGGTGTACATCAGGGGTCTCATCTAGGCCCCATTTTCTTGAATATATTTATAAATGACATCGTTTCTTGTTTTATTTAGTTTCTTAATTGCACGCTGATGATTTAAAATTCTCAAAAGTTATATGCTTAATGAAATCATTTAATTTTGTTACATAATGAATTAGATAGATTAATTGATTGGAGTGAATTTAATAATCACGCAACTACATTGCAGTAGTAGTGTAAAAGACTAAATGACTAGACTAGATGTGACTAAAATTGAGAAAGGTATGCTTAGATGGTTTGGGCACGTAGACGTAATGAATGGAAGGAGACTGGCACAAAAAAATTATGAGTCAAGAGTGAATGGGAAAGATGGAAGAGGAAGACCAAGGCGAACGTTCCTGGAGCAAATCCAGGACATTTTAAATAAGGCCCAAGTCAGGAGCACTTTAAACCGACGGACTTGTATGAAAGGTATAATGAGAATGAAAGAAGCGAAGGAGATATGCGAGGATCGTGGCAAGTGGAAGGACGTGGTCTCTGCCTACCCCAAATGGGAATGAGGCGTGATGCTATGTTTAGTTTGAATGGCATTACACTCAAAGAAGTAGTAGCTAGTAAGAGATTTGGGAGCATTACTGGATCAAAAAAATTGTCTGGCAGGAATGGTACCCAAAATATCTACCAGCGTAGCCTATAACAGATCATTAAATCAGCGAGGCGGTTTTATTACATTTGCATTAACATAATATACAGTTACAAACAGACGAAGTAGCAGGTATGGGTTAGTATATACAATTAATAAAAATATGTGTAACTGATGCGTCATTTACGGATCAATTACAGCTTTTGACGTATGTATCAATTGAATGAATAAACATATTTGAAAAAACAATTTTACTACGTTGTAAATAGCTATAAGTACATTTCATGTGTTATTTTTGACAAAGCGTTTATTACTTTAATTTACGATTGATAACGGTCATGCAAATATGAGGTTAAACGTAGGAGGAAAAAGGAGTGCGGTTCCAACAAGACCTAAAAATGATGGAGGAAAGGTATCAGGGCCGTTGGGATTGTCACGTGATGGCAAATAACTGATGGTCTTTGAAAAGAGATTGTTCCCTGATGAATTATTAAAAAAGAAACTTATAAAAGACGTTTTATGGAAATATAAGATGTATTTCCTACATTTTCCTCTTTATTTACTTATCTAATTAAAACATTTCTAACATTATAAATATACCTGTTACTTTGTTTCTCGTTTTTTTATTATTGATAGTTTTATGAATTGACTGGGCAACAAAACCACTGTACACCAGTGTAATAATAATAATATACATGACGGCAGGATTTTTAATGTTGGTAACAAGGTGTGCAGCGAGCTAGCAACAAACATCTAGCAACATTTGAACTACCCCCACTCTCAGAAACTAGTGTAAAAGGGCTTGCATTAGACTGGCGGGCATTCTCACTCGAAGTGCTGCACGGTGCACACCCTGCACCCATAAATTATTGGTTATTATTATTTAATTAAAAAGATTAAACATTTAGTCTAAAGTAATAAATAATTTCTGTGAAAATTGACTGTGGTTGTCTTTATTTAAACGATGGAAGACCAGAACCCGATATACATATAAACTAACACTTTAAATATAAAATGTATTTGCATATTTAATGCAGAAAGCGGAATCATCAAATCGTTAAGTGTGTAATAAACTGGAAATGTACAACATTTTTTTTTCAAGATCCAAAAATTATAAACTTCAAGCTTCAAATTGGTGTTTATTTTATTCCAATACGATAATTTTTTTCAAAGATACAGCCATTTGAAAAATCGCCCGAAAGTTCGATATTTTTGATCATTCAATTCTAGTACCATATTTAAATAAATGCTTTGTCAAGATGATATGTAAATATTATGAATTATTACGTTTTTGATAAATACGAATAAATTTAAATCCTTTTAAATTAACAACAACGTTATCTATACAACTTTAATGTAATATAAATGTCGATAATTAAATAATCACGATAACAATATGAATGTCATGTTTAAAGGTACACATTGTGTGGTTTTATGAAGCCACGATGCAAGTGAAGCGGATGATGCCAGCCATGGACGCCGCCGTATTACCCCCACTTCTCTTTATAAAAATAAAACAAATTGCGTGCGTACATATCTCAGATGTGAAACTTCTTTGGCAAACTAATTTTTAAGTCTTGTTTATAATATTAGAAATCTAAAACTCTAGAATTTAATTGTTACTAAATACTAAGTGTCTAAATAAAAAATATAAATAATTTATTGAAATCACAAATGACGAATTATAAATAAAAATTCCACGTATTTTTTGTAAATATTTTTAAGAGTCGCTCACTAATTTCCAGGTTAAGTTATACTATTCTCAAATTCTTCATTATTATATTACATACTTTGAATGACTTAAAACACAATACAAACTAAGAACTGTCACTAGGCGAATATACCTTCATTCTCCTGTGCTATCTTTCTTATAACAAACGCCCCACTCAAAAATAACACGCCCACCAATCACAGTCGTCGTGAAAACGACGACTAAACAGAAGTGTTGATTAAATTTGAAAATACAAATAATACAACCTCAGCATAATAAACAAATATAGTAATTTAATAGCAATCCACAAAAAAAATGATCATGATCGCTAACAATATCTACCTACCCTCATGCGCCTAAAGAAGTTTCACTTCAAAAATATCTCAGTATACATATTACATACATATCACGCCTCATTCCCATAGGGTTAGGCAGGGACAACAACCTTCCACTTGCCACGATCCTTGCATATCTCGTCTCGCATAAAGTATGATACCAACTCCCTGACAGCCTCTTTTATCACTGCTTACACCAAACCAGTAAGCTGTGTGAGGGCTATGTCTCGTGGTATCACATATTTTCCCCTTTGTCTCATTCACGCAGAGTACATCTATGCGCCTACCGAGCATTATCTGGCATACTTCATCAATCTTTTCATTCAGTCCTCCTCTTACATTCAAAGTAGTAAAGCGGCTCTCTGTAGCCCGCTTTTCGCCCCTCCATTAGGAACGTGACGTGATGGATTGCGAATCTCATCACCGCCATTTTTGTATTTTAATAATAACACCATTGCGTTCCCACGAGTAGCAAGGGAACATAGGTCCATTCTGGCAGAGCCTCGCGTGCCAGAATAAGGCTAGCCTATTCTGAGTTCGCCCGTTCCCAGGGCCACCGCTTGCGACTAGGAACATGCCCCTAGCCATGAGTCCCTCGGCACGGTTCACCTTGGACTGGCAGGAAAATGGAATAAATGGGGGGAACGGGTTAAAAGACAGGAACTTTTCAAGAATGTGTGTGAATAAACGAAGCGTACACGGAGTGGTTTCCTGTCGAAAGAGGTGTTCGACAGGGATGTGTTGCGTCACCATGGCTGTTCAACCTTTTAGAAAGTATGTATGTTATTTAGAAAGTATGTATGGGTTAAGAATGAATGAATTACTCATCAAATGTTTACTCTACGCTGATGATCAAGTAATACTTGCGTCATCCGCTAACGAGCTTCAGGAGATGCTAAATATTATGAATGAAGCTTTGAAAGGGAAAGGAATGAAAGTGAATGTAAACAAAACGAAAGTTATGCTTTTTGAACGAGATGAATCTATGATGAATGGCAATATTTTGATAGATGGGGAACAAGTGGAAGAGGTGAAAGAATTTGTATACTTGGGATCTAAATTTACAAAAGATGGAACATGTGA
>JACTOM010000212.1:250416-294363 GCA_015832385.1 Elymnias hypermnestra | reverse complement strand
TTTTTTTTTTATGTTTGTTACCTCATATCTCCCGACTGGGTGGACCGATCTTGTTGATCTTTTTAAATGAAAAGCGGTGCTCGTTATAGGGTCCCATTTTTTTTTAAACCAGTTCTGATGATGGCATCAATGACAAAACCGGATAAATCTTAAATTTGCGTAAACATGGACAAATGGACGAATAACTCAATATCACGCCAACCGATTTCGATGATTCTTTTTTTATTAGAAAGGATATATTTCAAGGGTTGTTTCTGATGATGGAATCCATGACAAAGTGACGGTACTCTTCAATTCTTAGGAGCTTCTTCTATAAGCTATCCAGATATTTGAGTCGCCTACCGTAACTTCGGTTTGGTCAAGTGCTAGTCGTAGTTAAATATGAAGATCAATGGAACTCCGACTCCGAATATAACAATACGAAGAACACTATAAAAGAATACGCAATTATTTCTTACTTATTAGAGTATATTAACGTATTTGTAAGTTTGTTTTGAAGGCGGTTCTTTTTTGTTAAAATTTCTATTTATGTTTGTAAGTTTTTATGAATGTTTGTAACGTCTTCACACAAAATATACTGAACCGGTTTTAAAAAATATTTTACTATTGGTAAGCTATTGCTATATATATAATAAAAATGCATTAATGTAACCCAAGGTGTGAACCACGAAATCTGTCAACGCATGCACTGTGGAAATTATCGATGATAGAACAAAAAAATGTTCCACAATATTATAGAAAATACAAATATCTACAAAAAAATCCGTGACACCATATGTCCAATTACTATAGTTATGCCACTATAACTACTTTAATTTTAAAAGTGCCGACATTAATCAAACTATATTATTCATACCTCTGTTTTAATATTTATTCTTTCAAAAGATATTTTATCAAAGACCGTTTCAATACCTGTAAAATACCCTTTAAATAATTAAAATCGGAAAATCCATTTAAAAGATATAACTAATTTAAAAATGTCTAAAGCGTCTGGTGAGTTAGCTCAAATTCCAAAGATACAAAGGACACCAACCGATATATTACTGGAACGATTTAAAAATGTATTAGTTAGATATATATTAGTTGTAAAGTAAAATCTGTATGTTGATTAGATACTGAATGTGTATATCTGATAATCTGAAAGTAAGTTATTATTAACTCACTGAAAAAAAAAAATTTGTATTAACGAAAATAAATCTATAGCTAGTTTCCTTATAAAATGAAGTCGATATTGTTGTCTGTTCGCTTATATCTTTTAAAATACACAATGGATTTTAATATAATCCAGCAATAGATAGAGCGATTCAAGAGGAAGATTTATATGTATAATACATATATATTATGATACAGAAAAGCCGAAAAATATAAGAATTTGTAATGTGATTTCGTAACAAGCTTCCTGTGCGCTTAAATCGCAAACGCTGCTTAAATCTTACGAGATAGATCCAATTAATGTTCTACGTAATTGTATATCTTAAAAAGATCTATAAAAAAACTGCAATGGTATATATTTATCTGTAATAGATAACCCACAGTTACCATTTTTATCTTTTACATATTACAAAAAAAAATGTGTTATTTACCAAGCCATTTTATACAATAGAATATTATTCTTTAATAAATTAAATGCATTATTTACATTGTATATTTTATGTAGATCAAAACTGCCGTTTACAGTATTTTATTAAAATGGATATCTTAAAAGATATTAGACATGTTAGAAGATTCATCCGTCGTCAAATATCAAGATGTATATGTATAACATGAATTTTAAATACAATTTAGTTATATCATGATGAGTTGTGAATTGGTAATAATGAGAACAATGAATGTACAATATTTGACAATCCGAAAGTGCTATAAAACCTACTTGATTAAATATTTTTTCATATTATTTGATAAGAGTCACGTTCATTCAATACAAATGATACGTGACGCATAGTAGCGTAGCGTTACGAGGTCATTCAATTGTCTTTCTATTTGCGAAATTTTATATATGGTAATGTTAACAAATCATGTTGATAACTACAAAAACTTTACAAAAAATTCAATGTTTAATGTAAACTTATGACAGTCACACATACTCTGATATGCACATTAATTACAAACGTTCACACACAGAATGACCGACATTTATATAGACCTCAATAAACAACATACATACATACATAGCATCATTAAACCTTTCATACAAGTTCGCCTTGGTCTATCCCTTCCAACTTTCGCATTCACTCTTGACTCATACATTCTTTTTGTCAGTCTTCTTTCATTCATTCGCTCTACAAGCCCAAACCATCTAAGCATACCTTTCTCAATTTTAGTCACTACGTCTTCTTTTATACCACAACGTTCTCTTATCACACTGTTTCTTACTCTGTCACTCAGTTTTAATCCACTCATGCTTCTCAACGCTCTCATCTCTACCGCATTTATTTTACTTTTGTGATTCTTCTGCCATACCCAACTTTCACTACCATACATAAGTGTTGGCACCAACACTCCAGCATGCACTGCCAGTCTAGCCCTTTGAGACACCATCTGGCTATTCATAAAAGCATGCAGAGCACCATTTACCATATTCCCTGCATTCACTCTCCTTTCGATATCACTTTCACATGTTCCATCTTTTGTAAATTTAGATCCCAAGTATACAAACTCTTTCACCTCTTCCACTTGTTCCCTATCTATCAAAATATTGCCATTCATCATAGATTCATCTCGTTCAAAAAGCATAACTTTCGTTTTGTTTACATTCACTTTCATTCCTTTACCTTTCAAAGCTTCATTCATAATATTTAGCATCTCCTGTAGTTCATTAGCGGATGACGCAAGTATTATTTGATCATCAGATAAATTTTACAAAATATTTGCTGTAGGTGCAGAGATATTTATATGCTGAGGATATATCTACATACATATAAGCTCTAGCTAACAGAGCCTTGATCTAAAGATGGAAGGAAGACCTTGAGTTTCCAGTAGCTAGCAGGGCCATTGTGAGGGCGATTCGCCCTCATCTGGAGAAATGGCTGGGCAGAGGGCACGGCTCACTCTTCTACAGATTGGTACAGGTGCTTACCGGTCACTGTTGCTTCGGCAAATACCTGTTCCAAATTGTAGGATGTGAAGGATCGGCCATCTGCCACGAGTGCGGTGCGCCTGAAGACACAGCGCACCACACGATAGCAGAATGTCTAGCCTGTCGACCTCAGCGACATATTATGACATCGCTGATCGGCACCGATCTCTCACTGGCAGGTATTATGGATACAATACTCGTCAGTGAGCGGGACTGGAGAGCGGTTGCCTCCTTTTGCGAGACCATCATCTCGCTGTAGGAGGCACGGCAAAGGGAAAGAGTGAATACCGCCGAAGTACTCCAGTCCCGACGGAGAAAAGTAGGAACCAGAAGACGAAGGTTCCTACAACCTCTCCCCTTATAGATAATCTATAAGCCGGCCTCAGCCGGAGAGCCAGAGATGAATGCCCCGATGAACCTCTGGCTTCCCATGCATGGATGACGACGGGCCACGCTGGGTTTTAGTGGGTATTCTGGCAATTCCACTCCGTGCGTAAATGCATTTCCCAGCGAGAAAAAAAAACATACATACAAGTTAAGATAGATTGTATATACACTCGTAGAAATACAATACACACGCACACATGCACACCATAACTATTGTAAATACGAGTATGAAAATGAAAGAAAATATTTCTTTTTAGTCTAAATAAAGTAATTAGCCCTCAGTAATTGCCTAAAAAGATAAGACGAAAGTTATATCCAATATCCATGTTCCACTCCGCCCAGTTATCTTTGGGAACCCTGCACTCGAAATTGTTGACGAGTATACAAACCTAGGACATATAGTCCAGCTAGGTAGGTTCAATTTCGAGAAAGAGGTCAACCGCCGGATCCAACTCGGTTGGACAGCGTTCGGAAAGCTACGTAAGATCTTTTCCTCCAATATCCCTCAGTGTCAGTAGACCAAAGTCTGCGTGTTGCCAGTGATCACCTACGGATCGGAAACGTGGTCGCTGACTATGGGCCTCATTCGAAAGCTCTAAGTCACACAGCGTGCGATGGAGAGGGCTATGCTTAGAGTTTCTCTTCGCGATCAAATCAGAAATGAAGAGATCCGTTGCAGAACTAAAGTCACTGACATAGCCCTAAGAATCACGAAGCTTAGGTAGCAATGGGCGGGGCACATAGTCCAACGAACCGATGGACGTTGGGGTTCAAAGGTGTTGGAATGGCGACCCCCCACAAGGTGGACCGATGACATAAGGAGGGTCGCCGGTAGTCGCTGGAACCAGGCGAGACCTATGTCCAGCAGTGGACGTCCATCGGTTGAATAGAGAAAGTAATTATTTTGTGAAAGCGAAAAGTACACTTTTAATTTCTTTTTAATGTAGGTTTTTTTTTAAATAGATAAGAAAGGTGACCTTCTCTGAGTGTCGTAATTTCGGACATGTGTAGTTATGTGAAACGTGTTTATACTCGTAAATAGGCTCCGGTATGTGACCCCCTTTTGACCGTGTACATGTCTACTTGCACGGCTTATCAACTGTGTAAGTGTTTTTTAATTTAATGTATGTGATGTGCGACAGGTGAGTATGGGTATTAACTTGCTATTTTATTTAGCTTTATGGAAACAAACAGCATATTTAATACATAAAAATAACAAATATAGAAATATCATACTACAAAACAGTTTCCATACATATCTACACTAATATTATAAAGAGGAAAGATTTGTATTTTTGTATGTAACGAATAAACTCAAATATTACGGGACCGATTTTAATAATTCTTTTTTCATTAGAAAGCTAAATTATCACTGAGTAGCATAGGCTATATTAAGTACTAGATTACTATTGAAATAATTAGAAATTCCTATTAAAACCAACCGAAGGTGTAAAAAAATTAGCCATAAAATGTCTTTCATCGCATACGCTGTGAAGAGTATTAATGATAGGACAAAAAAATATTCGACAATATTATAGAATATATCAATATCTATAAAAAACTTCGAGAGACCATATGTCTTATTATTGTAGTTACGTCACTATTACTACTTTTTTACATTTAACAAATTCATAGAAGTGCCGATTAAAATCAGACCGTGTTATCCATTCCACTTATAAATTTTTATCCAAATAAATAATTTAATATTCGAGACTGTCTCGATACCTGATGATAACTTTTTGAATTATTCAAATCGGATATTCCATTCAAAAGATATCATGAAATTAAAATAAAAATACTAACTCGACGAGAGGGGCAGTGCGGGAGAAGGGGGTGTACCATTATGAACTAGGTTACCTTACGCAGTGGACGCAAGCGACAATGAATACTTCGAGTATTATTAATGTATTCTCTCTCTCTCTCTTTATGAATCTAGTCCCAATTAAGCCTTGATAGCGTTAAAATTACCGTTTCTCAAGCGTAAATGTGAAAATACTCAATGTTTTTGATACTAAACGGTTTGAGTTTACGTTTATTAATGACTAGCTGTCCTCGCGACTTCGTCTGCGTGGAATATCTTTTGGGTAGCAATATCATTCATTTAGGCAAGTTGTTTTAGAAATAGAATGTCACCGATATAGCCCTACGAATCGCGAATCTCAAGTGGCAATAGGCGGGGCACATAGTCCGACGAACTGATGGACGTTGGGACCCGAAAGTGCTGGAATGGATCGCCAGTAGTCACTGGAGCCAGGCAGCACAAGATCTGGCACAGTGGGCCATCATTTCGTGAGACCTATGTCCAGTAGTGGACGTCCCTTGGTTGAAGCGACGACGACGACGACGAGGCAAATTGTTTTACAAATAAGAAATATACCCCCACTGCCCTTTAGGGGTACGAATTCCTTAAAATTTATTTACAAAAAAATTCTGACCAAGTTTTACATATCATAAAAGATATAGCTTGTAAATGTGAGGTTTGAATTTTTTCTTAAGTGAAAATTTGATCTTTTTATTAACACTTCCGCGACCCCCTTTGCGGGTGGAATTTCGCAAAATCTGATCTTATCTGATCTCTACTCGGCAAAAGGAATATTCCTACCAAATTTCAAGTCTCTATGCTTTATGGTTCCAGAGACATCGTGATGAGTCAATAGATACCTGGATATCTCTTTTATATATATACTATTATATATATACTATTATATATAATATTCATCACTTTAAAATGACTGAAGTCATTATAGTCTAGTATTAGAAGCATCAGGTAGTTAAAGGATCGGAGTTCTGGATGAGAACAGTTATTTTAAAACATCAATACTTTACGGTAAGTGAGCTTTATCGCGTCCGCTGCAAAAACTATTGATGATAGAAGAAAAAAATGTTCTACAATATTATAGAACGTATTAATATCTACAAAAAATTCAGAGGTACCATACGTCCCACTGTATTTACCACATATTCTTCTGGGAGCAATGTATAGCCTACCAACCCACAGGAGCAGCCTGGTGGGTCGATCCTCAAAAAATTATTTAGGTATAGGTCTGTGTCCAGTAGTGGGACATCAATAGGGAGTTATCACACGCGTTAATATATTTAAAAAATATTTGTATAAAGAAGAAACACTTGTGTTTTTTATGTATGTATGTATATATGTTTGTAGTGTTTTCACACAATAACTACTGGACCGATTACAAAAATAATTTCACCATTAGAAAGCTGCATTTTCATTGAGAGACACAAGCTATATTACTTTCTTAATAAATTAGGGATCCCTAAGAAAAATGCATTAATGTAACCCAAGGTGTGAAACAAAAAGTCTGTTATTGCGCGCGCTGCGAAACCTATTGATGATAGAACAAAAAAATATTCTACGATATTGTAGAACGTATTAATATCTACAAAAAAGTCCGCACTACCATATGTCCAACTACTGTAGTTATGGCACTGTAACTACTTTTTTACATTTCAGAAGTTCCGACAATAATTAATCTATATTATTCATACCTCTGTATTATTTAAAAAAAAAAACAATATTGAGTTTTCTATTAAGATTTTCTCAATATTTGCCCGAAGTTGGGAAGTTGGCGGTGTGTCCCACCCCCGTACCTCGGAGAGCACGTTAAGCCGTCGGTCCTGCGCCTGATCTCTCTCCAGTCGTGTCACATCGGACTATGAGAGTGAAATAATAGAGTGTACACTTGTTGTGTACTATGCCTGCCAATCCGCAGTGGAGCAGCGTGGTGGGTCTATGCTCTAAAAACCCTCGCTCCTTCGAGTGAGGAGGCCTGTGCCCAGCAGTGGGACGTTAAAGGGCTGCTACTTACTTTACTGTATTATTCCTTATCCTATTAATAAAGACCGTTTTAATACCTGTAGAATACTTTTTAAATTATTAAAATCGGACATTTCATTCAAAAGATATAACGAATTTAAAAATGTATATATCCTCCTTATAGGGACATCCCCGAGGGGTTTTTATTCCAAATAGGAGACAAAAAGGCTGGACCGAGTTGTATTCAGGGTAATTACCGATTCATAACTGTAGCACATAAAAGATAAGACAACCTCAATCTAAAGTTATAAACTACATTGCATTGTTTGATTGTCATAAAAATTCTAACGCATTATATTTGTCGGTGTTTTGAAACTATAAAAGAATTTTTATAAGCTCTTGGCCATGATTTCATCTGTCGGTGAGTGATGATACAGTCTCAGATGGAAAGGAACTAATCTGTTGAAAGGTAAATTACTTATGGTTTCTACACAGCATCGTATAGGAACACAGATCTCTTGATTGGCGCCACCCACCAGTCCAAGATCCTTCCAAATGCCATGATCCTTGCATATCTTCTTCGCTTCTTTCATACTCATTAAACCTTTCATGCAAGTTCGTCGGTTTAGAGTATTCTTGACCTGGTTCTTATTTAAAATGTACTGGATTTGGTCATGCAATATGCGCCTTGGTCTTTCCCTTCCAACTTTCCCATTCGCTCTTTATTCATAAATCCTTTTTGTCAGTCTCCTTTTATTTATTATCTCTACGTGCCCAAACCATCTAAGCATACCTTTCTTAATTTTAATCACTATATATTTAATTAATAATAAGCTCATACTTCTTACAGCTCTCATCTCTATCGCATTTATTTTACTTTTGTGATTCTTCTGCCACACCCAACCTGCACTACCATACATCAGTCTTGGCACCAACACTCCTGCATGCACTGCCAGTCAGAGCCTTTGAGACACCATCTGGCAATTCATAAAGACGAGCAGAGCACCATTTACCATATTCCCTTCATTCACACTCTGCAATACAATTACAAATGATGACTTATGAAGGAGAATGTCCAACAATAGATAGGTGGTGCATAAAGAGATCATACAAAAATTACGTTTCAAGTGCCGAGATTACGAATATATTCATGAAAGTTCTCCTATTCATGAAATGTCCTGGATTTGGTCCATGAACGTTCGCCTTGGTCTTCCCCTTCCAACTTCCCCATTCACTCATAAATCCTTTTTGTCAGTCTCCTTTCATTCATTCTCTACGTGCCCAAAACATCTAAGCATACCTTTCTCAATTTTAGTCACTACATCTTCTTTTATACCACAACGTTCTCTTATCACACTATTTCTTACATTGCCACTCAGTTTGAACCCACTCATTGTTCTCAACGCTCTCATCTTTACCGCATACCCAGCTTTCACTACCATACATAAGTGTTGGCACCAACACTCCTCCGTGCACAGCCAGTCCTTTGCAGTGGCCCTTCCAGGGTCAGACAAATTAGAAAATGCTTTGTGTTGTCTCCGGGACCTCTGCTAGTAAAGCTAGTACTGGCCCCACTGGCGAAGGTCGTGAAAAAGTACAATAGACAAAATATATCACAACGAAAACATTTTTTTTATCTACATGTTTCAGTTTCGTCGTCGTCGTCGTCGCTTCAACCGTTGGACGTCCACTGCTGGACATATGTCTCACGTAATGATGTCCACAAGGCTCGATCTTGCGCCGCCTGGCTCCAGCGGCTACCGGCGACCCTCTTTATGTCGTCGGTCCACCTTGTGGGGGGTCTCCCTACACTGCGCCGCCCGGTGCGGGGTCGCCACTCCAGCACCTTCGGGCCCCAACGTCCATCGGTCCGTCGGACTATGTGCCCCGCCCATTGCCACTTCAGGTTCGCGATTCGTAGGGCTATGTCGATGACTTTGGTTCTGCTACGGATCTCCTCATTTCTGATTTGATCACGTAGAGAAATTCCGAGTGTTTCAGTTTATTCATTAATAATTCAATTTACATTCCAGTATCATTGTAATAAATACGATTTATAGATAAAATACTAATTATAGATGAAACGAAGAATCTCACACATAATGTAATTAAAATAAGTAGATAATAAATGCAAAAAATACTTCGAAATAAGGATTTGCTATTTCCGGTATCTGTGATAACTGACAGATAAAAGATACGTGTAGTATCAATGAACTATTTTCATTTTATTATTTACGATTGAAAGATAAAATAGGACATTTGTAAAAGTCAAGATAAAGAGTATTAATTATATATTGTTGGAAATTGTGAAATACTTTATTGTAAGCTGGACTATAGATTTATTTTCGTTAACGTAAAAGTTTTATTTTGCTTAGTTTTTAATTTCTTTCAAACTATTAGACACACACATTTATAATGTAATCAATATATATCTAGAGTTTACTTTACAACGATTATATTTTGAAATCGATCGAGTAATTTTAGCTTGATTATAATAAATCGTACAAGATAACAATTCAAAATGCAAAAATTCGGCTATAATAGAGATTTATTTGTAATTCTTTATTGTCTCAGAACTTCCCTATACACGATATTTGACTTTCTGGAGTTCGGCTCGGGATACATTATTTTCTTTAGATTGATATTTTTAAATTCGTTATATCTTTTGAATGTGTGAGCCCCTTCGTAAGCTCACTCTTGCGAAGACTTGCCGGTTCAGGATAAATGAAAATGCCACCAGATTCTTCACTCCAACGCTCCGCCGCCTACTTGTCACCAATTTACTAACTGTTGTTTGCAGGAAACCCGGAAACAGGAACAGGAATATGGTTCGCCGAAAGTGGCTATCTAATGTATGTTTTTTACGACTGACAAACGTGCACTATTGTGACAAGCAAACGACGGGGGTTATCGATTTATTGGATAAAATCTGATTCCTATGATTGGCGTTTTATTTATTACCAATCACAGGGACTACATTAATTACAAAAATAATTCTATTTTTAGAGATGACAAATATGTGTATACGCTATAGCTACAAACATTATATACATACTTATAAATATCGGACTCTAAGTTACAGAAAAATATATTATACAACGAACGATGTTTAACAATATCATTTAACAATTTTAGTTTAATTAAAGGGAAAAATAGATTTACAAATTAAAAGGGAAAAAAGTCGCGAACAGAATGGAATATCCGATTTTAATAATTTAAAAAGTGTTTTATAGGTATTGAAACGGTTTTTCATAATTAATAAATAATTAATAGGATAATGATCAATACAGAGGTATGGATAATAATATTATATATTATTAAATATTGTTGGCACTTCTATTAACTTTTTAACTGACTTTTCTTAAGGTTACGACGCCGACTGCGAATATAAGATTACGAAGAACTCTAAAAAAGTATACGCAGTTATTTTTTACTTTTTAGAGCATATTAATTTGTTTTTTTCGAAGGCGGTTCTTTTTTTGTAAAAAATTTTATATATAAAATGCACAAAAGTAGTTATAGTGGCATAATTACAGTAGTTGGACATATGGTATTGTGGACTTTTTTGTAGATATTAATATGTCCTATAATATTGTAAAACATTTTTTGTTTTATCTTCAATAGTTTTCGCAGCGCACGCGATAACAGATTGATTGTTTCACACCTTTGGTTACATCAATGCATTTTTAACATAAAAGTTTTATTCCACTTAGCATTTAATTAGAATACAGGAATCAATATATAGATTTTACTTTATAATTATTATATTGTGAAATCGATCTACTAATATTAGCTTGATGATAATAAATTCAAAATGCAAAAAATTCGGCTATAACATTAGAAAAGAGATTTATTTGTAATTCTTTATTGTCTTAGAACTTCCCTTACACGATATTTGACACTCTGGAGTTCCACTCGGGATACATTATTTTCTTTAGATTAATATTTTAAAATTCGCTATATCTTTTGAATAGAATGTCCGATTTTAATAATTTAAAAAGTATTTTACAGGTATTAAAATGGGCTTTAATAAAATAATGATTAATACAGAGGTATTAATATAATATGGTTTGATTATTGCCGGCAATTTTATTAACTTTTAAAATGCATAAAAGTAGTTATAGTGGCATAACTACAGTAGTTAGACATATGGTATCACAGACTTTTTTGTAGATATTAATACGTTCTATAATATTGTAGAACATTTTTTTGTTCTATCATCAATAGTTTCCGCAGCGCACGCGATAACATATTTTTTTGGTTCACACTTTGGGTTACACACACAAATCAGTAAAAATGTAGCTTTCTATTAGTGAAATCGCTTAACATCAATTGAGATCACAGTCAAGTTATAACTTGTCAGCAAAAAGTAGTAGATTTAAAATTAAAACACAGTAATGATTGTGCAATTCGCACCAGTATTCATTCAGTCAAAACAATGCTAAAATACAACACAACAGATAAAATTCCTTGTGCTTTACTTGCATGTTTTGATAAAGTACGCCGTGTTATATAGATAAGATAGAATCAATTCATCCGTTTTAAAGAATTCATGGAATTATATCTGATATTGAACTGAATATATAGCAGTTCATATTTCAAATTGTTATGCAAGGTTTTGTTGTTGTTTTCTTGCCTTTATCCCACTAGGTGGGGTCGGCACAGCATGCACACGTTTCCTTTCGCCAGTTCACTCTATCCGCTGTCATTTCTACATTCACACCCTTAATACACATATCCTCTTTCACACAATTCATCCACACTTTTTTTGGTCGCCCTCTCCCGGCCCTGCCGCTTACCATCATATTTAGAACCCTCTTACATACATGGCTATCCTCCCTTCTCATTACATGTCCATACCAGGCTAACCTTCCACTCCTTAACTTCTCGTTCACTGGTGCTACTTTCACACTTCCTCTAATATACTCATTCTTAATCTTATCCAATTTTGTCACTCCACACATCCATCTCAACATTCGCATCTCCGCTGCATGCAATTTCCTTTCAATCTCCCCTTTGGTGGCCCAACATTCTGATCAAGGTTTTATGTATCAAAATAATATAAGTTCTATCATTGCCTAAGTTATATTTCTCTATAATAGAATAATAATAGTATTTTTAGATCATAGATACAAGTCACTTTCGAAGATTGAAAACGCTTAAAAATGTATGGGAATCACGTTTCATTTTTCGATAAGTTTCGATATGAAATGTCATTCCCTTACATTTTTTGAGCGTTAGCAATGTTCGAAAGTGTCTATGGGCCAAGGTGTTAGAAGACCGCTCCCGAAAACGAAGACAGATGATATTACTAATAACGTCTTTAATGATGGGACGGAATAAAATCACATTTTTAAAAAGTTTATTAGCATTATTTATGCTCTATGCATCCATAATTTCGTTACTTCACTAAAAAAAGCAACCAGCACTATTAGACAAAATTTAAACAGCTAATATTTCAGCCAGGGCAATGACCTCTACTCGCCGCGGCCGCGGCCGCTAGCTGCGAGCGCGCGGGCAGCTTCATTTATGGATAGCATAGCTATACGAAGATGATGGAGTGTAGGGTAGGTAGCAGCCCATTAACGTCCCACTGCTGGACACAGGCCTCATAGGGTTTATAGAGCATAGACCCACCAAGCTGCTCTACTGCGGATTGGCAGGTATAGTACACAAGTACCCTCTCTATTCCTTCATTCTCATAGTCCGAAGTAACGATAATAGCGGAGAGAGATCAGGCTCAGGACCGACGGCATAACGTGCCCCCGAGGCACGGGGGTGGAGCACACCGCCAACTTCCCATCTTCGGTCAAATATTGAGAAAATCTTAATAGAAAACTCGACATAGATTATTAAATTCGACCTACCCGGGACTCAAACCCAGGACCTCATGTCTGTAGCCGAATATACTGACCACTAGACCAATGATGGATCCTAAATATTGCTAATAAAACGTTTTAAAAATGTTTTAATCAGGATCGATTTTTTGTTCGTTCCATCATCAAATGTGTGACCATCATCTGTCTTCGTTTTCTGGAGCTGTATGCTAACACCTTGTATAGATGGTAACCGAATTCATATAGATTAGGCAATCAGAGGCCTGCGTAATTAAGAGAACCTTGACGACCTCGCTGGCGCAGTGGTACAAGTACTCGCTTTTCTGACCAAAGTCCTGGGTTTAAACCTCGGTAGGACGAATTTAGGAAATTGTATTTTCTAATTTGTCTGAGTCTCGACTGGTGGCAGGCTAGTTACCACCGTACCAGCATAAACGTACTACCAAGCAAAGAGATTTGTGTTCCGTTAACCAGTACCAGATTAACACGTTTCCATTATAGATTGTATCATCACTTACCATCACTATATATAATAAAAAAGAGAGTAACGACAAATATCGTAAAAAATGCACCGCCTTCCACTTCAACTTCACTCACCGGCTGTAATGCGACATGCGATAGATGGGCGTAAAAATAACAAGCATTGAAATGAACGTATCATTATAAATAATTAGCTGTTAATACCATAGATTAAATACATTAATGTATGGTTAATTGCCATTGGTTTTTTATTATCTGTAGGTGTTTTAAACTTGACAGGTCATCTACCCCTCTCTTCTGCGAAGGCCGGTCGACACCCTTCTAAAAGGTTTCTAAACACCTGTCTGCGCGTATTAATTTACTTATTTCTACTAAGCGTGAGATAACTAACTGAATAAAATAATAAGCGAGTATTATAATAATTTAAGCACGCAATATTATAGACCTCAATTGACAGTACTTCGTAAATAAATATAGATATTATATTTGTTAATAAACAGGCAATGCTTATCCAAGAAGTGAAGTGGGATTACCAGTGAGGCGATGTGCGATGGTTGGTTAAGAAAGAAAGTAGCAGCCCTTTAACGTCCCACTGCTGAGCACAGGCCTTCTCACTCCGATTTCCATTAGCTCTAACTCCGAGCTATTATCCTCTGTGCCTTATGCAAGCAGAGGATATTGCTTGGCACAGCCCTGCTCACTCATACGAGAGAGGGTTTTTAGAGCATAGACCCATCACGCTGCTCCACTGCGAATTGGCAGGCATAATAAATAAGGCATGATGTGTAATAAATCAATCAATTTATAAATAATTATCTGTCTGTATGTTTGTTACGATAGATAGATAGATGGGAAAATGTACAATTATACACAGTAGTGTGCGATTGGGCGGTCTTATCGCTCATTAGCGTCCACTTCTCATTCTTAGCATCACTTATGTAAGTAAGTAGCAGCCCTTTAACGTCCCACTGCTGGGCACAGGCCTCCTCATTCACACAAGTGCACTCTCTATTCCTTCATTCTCATAGTCCGGACGGGAATCCGACACTCGCGGGGAGAGATCGGGCTCAGGACAGATGGCTTAACGTGGACTACACCGCCTACTTTCCAGCTTCAGGCAAATATTGAGAAAATCTTAATAGAAAACTCAATATTGATTTTTGAATTGGCCCGCTAACCACTAGACCAATGAGGCAGTTTGGGTAAATATTTTGAAGTCAGAAGAATTGTACTCAAGAATTTGGAAGACAACTAAGGTATGCTGGTTCTTAAAACAAAGGAGACTATTATAATTATTATGTCGATATTTATATGAGTAGCAACGCGAGTTAATTTCACCGAAAAACAAAATGATCAGAGCGTGATTTGAAGGCGTAGTTGTGTTAGCTACCTGCGACATGATGTGTCCCATGTGGCAGTCCCTATGGGGCGAGCGAGGTACTTGAGATACGGCGACGACACCTAGGCATTGCTACGTAAATAAAAACCAGCTGTACGGATATATGTATCTCATAATATACATATATTTTATCCTATTCATATAATACAATATTTTTGAGTAAATATAAAGTATAAGACTATTTATTAATGTAAAAGTGTTTAAATAAATCCATATCAAATGCCCTAAAAGATTTATAAGCTTTGAATTACTAAAAGGGTTTGTGATTGTAATCTCTTATTAGTTGCAAACGAAGTTGAGCGGATCATCTAGTAATAATATAATACGATAAATAAAATCGTATAACTTTTACTCAAAGGATTTTGAAATCATTAAAAAATCATCAATTTTGAAGACAAGTCATTAGCACAAAGCAGGTTTTGTGAGAACAGAGTACTTAAATGCCTAATATCATTACCCACCAACGCCTACATTATGGATGTGATCCACACTAACGATGATGTCGGCGGAGAACCCTATGGCCATGCTTTATGCTTCTCTCCTTCTGTCTTATTCTCAGACATATATATATGTCGGAGAATAAGAGAGAAGGAAAGCATAAAGCATAGCGGCGAGGGTTCTCCGCCGACATAGTCATTAATGGCATCCATAATATCCATATCGTTACTGTGGGCGTAGATGGATAATGTTGATGCAATCAAACACTTTATTAATAAACTCAGATTATGATGTTCAATCACTTAATGTTCCCGATATCAATTTACACAAACTCATTAATAATAATAGCTAGGAACGCAACAGTTTCAATAGTCGACCGCTCCGATCGATCGTCACTCGAGAACTACCGAGAGACGCGCGCCGGACTGCTACTATTGACTCTGTCCCACGCCGATAGATAGGTGGCGCCAGCGCTCCATAAACTACCACACTCCGACATATAATATACCGCTAAAAAGATCTACACTATCCGATCTTTCAAGTTGGATCAAACTGCTCACGGTGTGCAAATTTGATTGAAATCGGTTAAGTTGTTTAGGAGTCCATCGCGGACAAACGACGTGACGCGTAATTTATATGTCGGAGAATAAGAGTAAAGGAGAGAAGCATAAAGCATGGGCATAGGGTTATCCGCCAACATCATCGTTAGTCACATCCATAATTCAATTTCCATACTGTGATGTGATCCACACTAACGATGATGTCGGCGGAGAACCCTATGGCCATGCTTTATGCTTCTCTCCTTCCGTCTTATTCTCGGACATATATATATGTCGGAGAATAAGAGAGAAGGAAAGCATGGCGGAGTAGGGTTCTCTGCCGACATAGGCATTAATGGCATTCATAATCCATTTCGATACTGTGGGCGTTTATGGGTAATGTTGGTGCAATCAAACACTTTATTAATTAACTCAGATTATAATGTTCAATCATTTAATGTTCCCTATATCAATTTACACAAACTCATTAATAATAATAACTAGGAACGCGACTATTTCAGCAGATGACCGCTCCGGCGGACTGTCACTCGAAAACTACCGAGAGACGCGCGCCTATTTGTCACTATTGACTCTGCCCCACGCCGGTAGACAGATGGCGCCAGCTTTCGACAGACTACTGCACTCCGACATTTACATATATATTAAGATAGACATATTTAATTCATATGTTATTTATTTTTATGCATCTTTCTACTGTATGTTTTCTTAACAGAGAAAACATGCAACACGTTCTTTAAAGCGAAATGGTAAATTCGTGTAATACAGAGAAAATTTTCATTTCATGGAAGTAAACCGCTTTAGTTAAAGCCGGTATACCTCAAAGTTCTTTGAACCGATTCCAGTCAAGGTTATATGAGGTGTTCCGACATTCAGGGTTAAAATAATCGATACGTCGACTGCGAACAATTCATTAGAATTACGGAAAATACAACCCTTTATTCATTTTTTTAGCTGATGGTAAGTGATGTTGAAACTGCCTCATTGGGCTAGTGGTTAGCATGTTCGACTACAGATATGAGGTCCTGAGTTGGGCCAATTCGAAATCGATATTGAGTTTCTATTAAGATTTTCTCAATATTTTCCCGAAATTGGGAAGTTGGCGGTCTGATCCACCCCCGTGCCTCGGAGAGCATGTTAAGTCGTCGGTCCTGCGCCTGATTTCTCTCCGGTCGTGTCGGATTGCCAGCTCGTCGGACTATGAGAGTGAAGGAATAGAGAGTGCACTTGTATGAATGAGGAGGCCTGTGCCCAGCAGTGGGACGTTAAAGGGCTGCTACTTACTTACATAAGTGATGCTAAGAATGAGAAGTGGACGCTAAAGAGCGATTAGACCGCCCAATCGCACACTACTGTGTATCATAGTACATTTTCCCATCCATCTATCTATCGTACCAAACATACAGACAGATAATTATTTATAAATTGATTGATTTATTACATATCATGTTTTATTGTGAAATGTAAAACTTTCTTTTCAATTTTTAAACCTTAAGAGATCCCTCCGAAAATGAAGATCGACGAAGAATTAAAAACAACTGACGTCTCAACTCGGGTCAACGACCGGCCGCGCCGGCAGCTAGCGGTCGTTGACCCGAGCTGAGACGTCAGCAGTTTTTAATTTTGTGTTTTATCGCTGGTTTCAGTAAAGTAATGTATTTTTATAAAACATTCCATAAAAGGTGTCATTAGTACTATCGTCTGTATTTGTTAATAAACAGGCAATGCTTTACCGAATCAATTTGTCATAAAACCCACTAAAAGTATACTTTTAATTAAGTTTTATAAGCCTTTATTTATTAAAAGAGTAAGAGATTTCTTTTTGTACATTAGAAAATATAAATTCCAACAAATCCACCAGTTAGTATACATCAGTTTAATTATAAGGAAAACAGTAAAATTATCGTAATTCGAAAGATATTACCAGCTCAATCCGTATTTATACGGAAAGTATAATGAAAAACCCAAACAAACATACTGTTTGTTTTGGTAGCTAATTAATGATAATTCAATTAAGAGGAACAGATAAATTAGAGCGGAATAACAAGGAATTCCCGAATGTAGCTTCAAACTTCCTGTAGCTAACAAAATTCTTGTAATTCTTTCAATATTAAAACATTGTGATACTAGCTGATCCTTTCTTTCCCCTGGGAAATAATTTTATAACCCCAACCCATAGAGTAGGAGTGTAGGACTCTGAGGAGGCCCCGTAATACCCATTAAAACCCACCGGAACCCTCTTCTTTTCGCACACTGCGCAGTCTCTGGTGATATAACTTCATGTAACGATAAAAAAAAGGGGTAGGAGAATAAAAAATACGTAAAATGTCCAAATATATATTAAAAAATCACTCAGTTTCAGAGTAGTTCTATAATAAACACTGTGACACGAGTTTTGTACATATTAGAAGATAATAACAACTGTTTTTATTAATTAAACTTAGTTTCAAAGTATCACAAAGTGATATTGAAAGGAGAGTGAATGCAGGGAATATGGTAAATGGTGCTCTGCACGCCTTAATGAATAGCCAGATTGTGTCTCAAAGGGCTAGACTGGCTGTGCAAGCAGGAGTGTTGGTGCCAACACTTATGTATGGTACTGAAAGTTGGGTATGGCAGAAGAATCACATAAGTAAAATAAATGCGGTAGAGATAAGAGCGTTGAGAAGTATGAGTGGATTGAAACTGAGTGACAGAGTAAGAAATAGTGTGATGAGAGAACGTTCTGGTATAAAAGAAGACGTAGTGACTAAAATCAAGAAAGGTATGCTTATATGGTTTGGTCATGTAGAGAGAATGAGTGAAAGGAGACTTACAAAAAGGACTTGTGAGTCAAGAGTGAATGCAAAAGTTGGAAGGGGGAAACCAAGGCGAACGTTCCTGGACCAAATTCGGGACATTTTAAATAAGGGCCAGGTCAATGGTACTCTAAACCGACGAACTTGTATGAAAGGTTTAATGAGAATGAAAGAAGCGAAGGAGATATGCAAGGATCGTGGCAAGTGGAAGGACGTGGTCTCTGCCTACCCCTATGGGAATGAGGCGTGATGCTATTTATATACTATATCTTATCTTATATACAAAAGTGAACGCTAATGAGCAATAAAACCGCCTAAATGCAAACTACTATTGTATAATTCAATATTTCTTTGTATTGTATAAAGCGTACCTATCTATCTGTTTACCGTAACAGACAGACAGACGGATAATAAGATAGAAACCGAGTTATTAGTTTGGAATTTTAAATTAACAGCCTTTCCATCTGCTTGTATGTTTGGTCCGGATTATCTTTGAAGTCACTTGACCGATTTCGATGGGACTTTTATTCAGAGATAGCTAATTTTGTAACGAGTAACTTAGGTTACTTTCGTTACTTTTTTTAAGTTAAGGTTTTGCGAAAATATCGTTAAATCTCAGGACACATAACAAGGCGGTCTCCACACATTTCGTCTCCGCTTGGCAACAAAACTATTCATCCGATTTACTTGAAATATGGTATACATATTTCTTTTGTGACGTAGTCTATCACTACGAATGAGTATCCCCGTATTCTTACGGGTTCCAGAACTACACAGCCAAAATATAATTTGTATCATTCTTGTGCATTTCATTAAAAGCTGTTCATTATAAATTACAAGCCGCGTATCCAACTTTATTTATTTGTATTGATATCAATTAAGTATTAAAACTTATAGAAATATATCTGAGTAACGGTGAAAGAAGTTGTGTTGATAATAGCAAACGTAAACAAACTGGTTTTACTCGAACGAGGCCGCGGGCAGCTCTGTGACCTCCTGGGTAAATACAATCGATAACATTGGTCGCGGGAAAATATATTCTAGTGAGAAACCGTAAAGTCAATAGCTTATAACAATATCAGAAAACCTGTATCGTAATTTAATAGTCTATTTGTTATCGCTTTCGGTTTTACCCTTCTCCCTGGGTAATGCTTTTATGAACCTCTGTCACGAGGGCAGGGAGGCTCCAGAGCATTATCCACTACGAGTTGCTAAAACCAGGTTTGAGTGTCACTGCTTACTCGTAACAATTGCGATCTTATGAAAAAGAGAACCTCCTTGAACAAGAGTGGGATGTGTTATCGCTTCCTTTTATTCGTCAG
Source organism: Elymnias hypermnestra (assembly GCA_015832385.1). Taxonomy (NCBI): domain Eukaryota; kingdom Metazoa; phylum Arthropoda; class Insecta; order Lepidoptera; family Nymphalidae; genus Elymnias; species Elymnias hypermnestra. The sequence goes on along the minus strand of JACTOM010000212.1, from coordinate 274,294 downwards.
ACCTTACTACATCTGACTACCGCTTATTTTGGACAATAGAGTAATCTCCTTCGAAGAGGTAGTCCGAGATCGAGATATACTATAGCTCCCAGACTGAGTTCTTCACGTGGAGTATCGTGGTTAGAAAAGCAACAGAGTTGTCGATGATTTTTGTAAAATATGATAGGGAATAATGGTAGGAAATTGCATTATTTAATTTGTCCAAGTCTTTTTGGTTCTTTTTTATTACTGACAGTTCAGAGCCTGACTGTGATGAAAAATGGTAAGTGGTTATACAATATAAGATGTAAGCGCGTTAATCTGGTAACAGACAATTAAGCACTTATGGTAGCAATGCAAACTAGCCACGACAAAAGCCTCTCACCAGTCCAGACTAAGACGAATCAGAAGATCCAGGGCATTGGGATTAAGATTATTTGTTGCCGAACAAAGTTTTTGACTAAACAAACGTTGGTGTAGATGTTACATAAACAGCAGCTAGGCCTTTTACCGTAATCAAGTTTCGGTTCGACTCTTTTCGCTTTTCCTTAGCATTCAATAAAGCAATCCAACACAGGACTCTTCAGCTGTCTTCAAATTATTAAATACTTGTACATTTCGCAAGAAAGAGAGGTGGAAGAGTAAGGAGAATACATGAAGGTGGTATTTGCTATAAGAGAACGTTGTGGTATAAAAGATGTAGTGACTAAAATTGAGAAAGGTATGCTTAGATGGTTTGGGCGTGTAGAGAGAATGAATGAAAGGAGACTGACAAAAAGAATTTATGAATCGAGAGTGAATGCGAAAGTTGGAAGGGGAAGACCAAGGCGAATGTTGCTGGACCAAATCCAGGACATTTTAAATAAGGGCCAGGTCAAGAGTACTTAAACCGACGAACTTGTATGATAGGTTTGATGAGAATGAAAGAAGCGAAGGAGATATGCAAGGATCGTGGCAAGAGGAAGGAGTGATGCTATGTATGTATATATTTGCTTGAATATGTATACGTAATTTCATGCTAAATATTGTTAATGATTACAACATATTCCGCCATTGGTATCATGCAAATAATGTTTAATAAAAAAAAGTCATCTTTGTGCACAATAATCTCTCAAACTACACACACATTACATGGTATTTCACTAACATAATATTATACACTAATTTTCGAGTAATTAAATCATTTATTTGCAAATTAAAAATTGTTTATTATCCACATTGAATCAATCATAAAGCCTTACAATTAATCTATGTATAGCCCTCCAAATACAAGTTTTTTTTTAAACTTACAAGAAGGATCTGCTTATAATAGATGATAAAATGAATTGTAATAATGTAATACAAAATATAATGAATGAGGCAGTTAACATAATGACAGTTCACTGCGTATATATATTAGAAAACTTATTATATGTACATAAAAACATCGACTCTTTTAATAAAAAGAGTGAATGTATATCATATAACTTACGAAACCAAAACAAACTTGTTATAAATTCTAGTAGGCTGCATAAGACTCACAACTCATTTAAGGGTAACTGTATACGTTTCTATAATAAACTCCCACGAGACGTTCTAAAGATGTCAATTAATAAATTCAAAGTCTTTGTTAAAAGAAAGTTGATAGAAAAATTGTATTATAATTTGCAAGATTACTTAGACGATAGAAACGTCTGGGAGTGAACGATTTGCTCTAATTTTAATTAAAATATAGTAAACTAATATGTTATTGTAATGATGATGGTAAAAAAAAAATACCCGACTGAGTTTGTTGTGGGTTCTTCTCGGATCAGGGCGCGAAGGAACCCTCGTAACTTTAGATTTTAAGCCGATTTTGAGTGCCATCATCAGACGTATATTAGAATCAGACGGTGGAAAAAAAATATTTAGTTTGACGATTCAAAAGTGCTGTAATATGCCTACTTGAATAAAGATATTTTTGATTTTTTGATTTTGATCATTTGAAATAAATATCATTAAAATCCATAGTCAATGCATAGAAATTGACATAAACTCGTTTAAAACATGTAATGCCTTTTCAGATTGAAAAGTCGTTACAATAATCGATTGTGTGAAACGATTTAGTTGTTTACTTAACAATAATCGGAATCCATTGCCTTATCGATTATTCGAAATGTTTGTGTCTTGGGTAATTTTGTCTATTCTTAAAATTAGTAGTATATTTTTATCTATATATGTATTATTTCTGCCTCATTGGTCTAGTGGTTAGCATGTTCGACTACAGACATGAGGTCCTGGGTTCGAGTCCCGGGTCGGGCCAATTTAAAATCGATGTTGTGTGATCCACCCCCGTGCCTCGGAGAGCACGTTAAGCCCTTGGGTCCTGCGCCTGATCTCTCTCCGATCGTGTCGAATTACCGTCACATTGGACTATGAGAGTGAAGGAATAGAGAGTGCACTTGTGTACTATGCCTGCCAATCCGCAGTGGAGCAGCGTAGTGGGTCTATGCTCTAATAACCCTCTCTCATATGAGTGAGGAGGCCTGTGCCCAGCAGTGGGACGTTAATGGGCTGCTACTTACCTATGTATCATTTCTGTGTCATACCACCACAAAGATATAAAACGTTTGTGTCGTGTTGTTGTGTTTGTGTTGTGTTCTCAAAGTGTAGTCCTTGAACATCGGGTTTTCTGGTAATTTATGCTTATATTAGAAATATTTCTAACTTAGGATTGCTGAGTGACGAAAAGACGAGTAGATAAATGAATATTTCATCATTGTGTTTTTCGGAAAAGGAAAATATGAGCAGTAAGAGCGTTAATAGACTGTCATTTTTATACTTTTTTTAATAGCACCCAAGCAACAACAACATTCACCCTTAAGCACTTTTAAAACTACAATGATTATCTTGTGCTTGTAAATAAACATATCTCAATTACTAAGCAGAAACTATGTAAGGCAATAGAGATATTTGATGATAGTAAAGCAATTAAAGACTGCGATAGCATTGTTATTGTTGGCGATCGTTGCTCTGTAATGACATTCATTGCATAATCAAGTGATAGACATGATACGCTAGGATGATTGAGATATAATTTTATGAGTATCTGTCTATAATTTATCACTCACATATTTTATTCTACAATAAATACTGATTTTGAGTTCATTGAGTAGCAGAAATCTACGACAACATTGTCAATTCAAAGCCTTACTCATTATTCGGAGATAAATAATAACAGATCAATAAAAAATTTGATCTCAAAAGTATATGTAATATTAATTAATTCGCAACAAACATTATAAATCTTATTATTATTATTTTGGATTTATGGCTTTTTCCTGTGCCACACTGGCACAATTTACTTCGCCAGTGTCACGTAGAAGTAGAAGACGCACGTATAAGGATTTTCGATAAACGAATCTTTTGTTTATACATATTTTTAATTAACATGAAAAAAAAGGGGTAATTGTACTATCTACATGCTAATCCTTTAAATTACTTTAAACAACCCAAAACCAACAAACATATATATTATATACTATTATAAATCTAATTCTCATTGAAGCTAAAGTTAGGGGGTGTTGTCAAAATTACAGATTAACCATAGATCACAGATTAACTACAAAAATCACAGATACATAACAAAAAGTTTGCTTTCGGATCTAGAAGTATACCTATTAAAGCAAACTTTGTTTTAATGGTATTTTCTTTTCATATTTATGTATAGTTAATCAATAAAATATGCTTAAAAAAAACATGGTAGTATGGTTTTACCCGAGTCGGATTTTACGCAACTCTACAAAAAATTTTATACATATGATAAGTTTTTTATTGTCTATGTGTGCCCATATTTAGGATATGAAAAACCTCGAATTAACCATCTTTAAATTTAGAGAACTTTTTTTATAGAAAAAAGTATGCAGGAACTTCAAGATCTATTGGCCTTTAACTTCAAATTCACTTAAACGATGCGAGATAAAGAATGCCAAGGCCGAATATCGGTATTATCTACTTAAATCAACTGCAATATCCGTCGAAATACCCCAGTTTGGAAATGAAAAAACCAACAGTCCTTTCCCTATCAAAATAGACGCGGGATTTCCAAGCGTCGACGGTCGACGGATAAAACGCACTCAAACATACAAAGTAACTACGTTCGCAGAATAACCAGAATACATTGACCCTCCACTGTGTATATTGAAGAGGGTAAAGCAGGCCAACAAATACTTACTGAACACGTTCAAACTTGCTGGAGATTGTAGTGAAATGATATAACATCAAGACTCAAGAGGATTACTAACACACGTGAAAAAAGTAGTATAATCACAACACAAGTTCACAACATACAGCCAATTTCGAGGAATCTCTTTCAATACTAATCAGGCGCCACGCACACTTTGATAAAATTGCGCGCGTGTAAAACCCTATAAATACACCCACACACGTCACATGCTCTCCATTCTGTTACAAGCTGAGCAAGTGAAACCACGCTAGTTGAATTCGCGAAGTGTAGTAATTGTTGTGACATAGTTCCGATAATCCTGATTGGAGATAACATAAAGTGATTGTGATATCTGGTGAAACAATTTGCAACGAACTGTGTGAAGTTCAAGTGACAATTCGGACGCACGAGTTGCAGTTTTCCAAAATTTGTGAAAATTTGAAAAGTATCAACCTAACCAGCAAGATGTACGACGAATCAGTAGTGTCTGTGAAGACGGAGTCTTTCAGTGGAGTTGCGGCTAAAAGGTACTTATCATTTTGTATTAAAATATATAATCAAAATTGCATAATAAAATGAAATTAAAGTAATTTAGGTCAAATATAATGTTATAAATTTTAGTCGGTAAACTTAAAGAATTGATTGCCAAATAAATTCAATGGAATTTCTAAAATGATTAACATAACGCTCAGTTTCATAACTACTTCAATCTTTTCGCTTCACTAAATGTCATCCTCGGTAGTATAGTGGTAAGTATCCCCGCCTGTCACGCGGGAGACCGGGGTTCGATTCCCCGCCGGGGAGTAGCTTTTTTTAAACTAAATATTAACTTTTTATTTCTTTTTTTAACAGCCCGATCAGTCAATGCATCAAGACTGTGCTGGGTCGTGCTTGTGTTGAGAAAAGGCTGACCATCGGACTCATGCCAGCGATACAATATCTATCGAAGAATACAAATGGCGCCCTCTTTTGTTTGACTGCAGCGGCTTCCCCTGGGGACAGCGCTACACATATGCAAGAAGTGCTTTTACAAGCATTCTGCGCTGAGAACGACATATATATTATTAAGGTAAATATTCTATTATTTATTTACTAAAATCACCACATTTTTCCCTATAACTTTTGTTTACAAAACGCAAGTTACTTCCTTCTTTCTTGTATCTCGATTTTTACGATGATCATGAGGTTTAATTGATTTAAATCTTAGTAGTTTACATATTTGCTTATAATATAAACATTGTTTTGCAAATTTGATAATATTCTCAATATATAAGTTCGTTTAATCACATTAGTGGAGTAACATAAGAAAATACGATAAAGTATTTACAACTGGAATACAAGATGGCGTAAACGTCAAATTATACATGTTAAATGCAATTGTTTTATTATCTGTATTAAATAGAAACAAATATATCTATAGTGACAATTATATGTATAAATTAATATTTTGACCAAAGCTTCATACATTACTCTGAAAATATCTTTAAAAAAATCTATATTATTAATATACATTTGTATTTTATTGACACAAAAATCAATCAGTGATAATGAAAAGTAAAAGTAAGTTTTTTGTTGTATATTTAAGCAAATATACATAACTGGTCCAAAGCTCTGTCATTTCTATGAAAAATTCTACATTATTGATAGTATGGTACAATAGGAATACTTATTATTATTATTGTTATATTGAATTAAAAACAGCTTTAATGTTATGGTATTTAATAGAAATAAATATGGCTTTGGTTCTCTTTTGAAAAAACCTAGATTATTAATAGTATGTTTTTGTTTGTCTACAGGTGGATTCTGAACAAAAACTGAAGAAATTACTCGGTTTTTGCGATACAACAATGGACTTTAGCTGCATTCTCATCCACTATCCCTACATGGACCCGTTTAGTGACAGCCAAGAGATAGATCTATCAGTACTCTCAGAGTCTGAGAGAGATTTGATTGACCACTGCGAGACTAACTGGGATTATTCTCAAATGCCTGTCATCAAGCTTCCAGAAAAGTGAACATTTAGAAGAAAATATGTTGGAATAAAAAAAAAAGAAATTAGGTCATACAATTTCGACCATAGTATTTCTTCGGCGGTCAGCGCCATCTAGTGTATGGTTTAAACTTTGTCCTGTGGACTTTTGTATAGCAATTATATTGTATACTTGTTTTTGTATAACCATAGCACTGGGATTTGTTATAAAGAGTTTTGGAGGAGATTTACGTTGTAAGCAACATAATGATATGTAGTTGAAATAATGCATTGTTTCTCAACATTTTTCACTTAGTAAAAGATCGCATTTATGACCACTTGGATATAAAATTGTATTATGTGATATTATGAAATAACATTTGAATTTTTTCACCTTGATAATAATCATAATCGTTTCCTGTAATAGTTGAGATATACATTGTATTATATTTAAGAAATGGGTGAGTTTTTATAAGAAGTTTAACGATAATTTAGTATTATTTTTTATGAATAAAATATATTATTAGACTTATTTGTTTCATTTTCAATGTCTGTCTTCAAGAATTTTAGCGAAATATTTTAATATTGTAATAAATTAAACACAAATCACTTAGAACATTTATTAAAAATCGCGGCGTTAGTAAATTGACAGTGACAATGTCGAATGAGTGGTGGTAGAAATTGTGTTTTTTTCGTGTATCTGTGCCATAAAATTGTAATTAAAAAAAAATCACTTATTTTCAGGAATATTAAACAATTCAATTTTATGTTAGTTACATTTGAAATAAAATATTATTATGTTAGTTAATTGTTAGTAGGTGACCTTTAAGTCTATGTTAGTTAATATAATTGTTGAAAAGTAATTATAACACGAAACAAATAGATAGTTCACACAACGTTTATTGCTAAGTACCATAGACTAGAGAGTTACAATCATAGACACAAGTGTCACAAGAAAAGGAAAACAAAGTTTATGATTACCATAAACTAATTATATTAACAAACATTATAGATTTGTAGTTTAATATTCCTACAATAATTAATAAATTTACTAACTAAGGCTGACTGCCAGTGTGCCTTAATGACACTATCCTGTCTGTCAGCCATTATATTAGTGTGGTCAATCTATTATATTTATTGCGTATCTTGTACAGTAGAAAGAAGAATATTATAAGTTATTATTATTTATTTATTTTTTAATTCTATACTGCCTTTTTAGAGGGGTAAGTAATATTGATACGCGAGCGTTAGCCAAGCGTGACAATATCTATTAGATTTTTAAAAAAACGAAGGTGATCTACGGAGTTATTGTTAGAAATTTGCGGGTTATGCGGCAAGTTATTAAGAATAACTGCTTTCTGAATTAATTTGTAAGTGAATTGAGGCATTTGGAGTATCTGTAGATTAGTCTGAAGCGTTTTGGAAATGACATCTGTGTTAGAAATAACTATTGGTAGTATTTTAACGGTTTCTACTGCCGACTGTCTTTTTATTTCTGCAGCTAAGTCTAAGTATGTATTTTGTTGTTTTTTCAGCATGGGTACTAAGAAGATTGTGGGTGTTACATACCGCTATATCTATAAAATAAACGGTTTTTTTAATCTTATCTAAAACTGTAATATCTGGTCTATTGAAATGTATGGTTTTGTCTGTTATAATAGTTCTGTCGTAATTAATTTTGTTGTATTTGGTTTGTATTTATAGTAGGCAATTTTACTTGTAACGAATTTATAACGGTGGGACAGATTTTGATGAATTATTGCTGCTACTTGGTCGTGTCTATGCTTATAGTCAGTTTGGGCAATCGATTTACATGCACCGGTGATGTGCTGTATCGTTTCTGAACTACTGAGACAGCGTCTACAGAGATCANATGTCATCCATACTAATCTCGCTATCACTTGTCTTACATTCATTGCTATCCGCAGAGGCCATATTTACCTCTGCTTCATTTCTCTCAAACAAACTTTTGAAATGATCCTTCCATCTCTTCAATATCCATTCTTCTCCTTTTATTAAACTTCCATCTAAACTTCTGATTTTACAAAGCTCCGAGGAAAGAGATGTAGAAGATGTAAGATGTAAGATGAAGAAAGAAGATGTAGTGACTAAAATTGAGAAAGGTATGCTTAGATCGTTTTGGCACGTAGAGAGAATGAATGAAAGGAGACTGACAAAAAGGATTTATAAGTTAAGAGTGAATGGGAAAGCTCGACGGCGAACGTTCCTGGACTAAACATTTTAAATAAAGGTCAGGACAAGAGCACCGACGAACTTTTATGAAAGGTTTAATGAGAATGAAAGAAGCGAAGGAGTTATGCAAGGATCGTGGCAAGTGGAAGGACTTGGTATCTGCCTACCCCGAAGGGATTGAGGCGTGGTGTTATGTATGTATGTTATATAAAATAAAACAAATCTCAAATCATTTAGTTTTATTTAAAATATCATTCAAGTTTATCGCGTCGTCTCCAGCGTTTTATAACGAAGTCTACACCCCTTTCACCGATCATAATGGTAGGCGCGTTTGTATTTCCACGTACGACAACTGGCATCATGGAAGCATCGATGACTCTTAGACGACCGACCCCATAAACTCTAAGTTTATTATCCAAAACCGCATTTGCATCCCATTTTGGTCCCATTTTACATGTACCAACTGGATGGTACGTGGTAGCAGTGTAAGCTTTCGCTAAACATATGTAGTATTCATCAGTACCCCATTCGTAATGTTTACAATGTGGCATCTTCTCCCGAACAAAATACGCCCCGTTTGTTATAAAAGCCTCCGTATTTTCCAATGACAGTAGAAATTTGACACCTTTCAATAAAGGAATTAAGTCTCTATCATCGCCAAAATAATTCGGATACAACAAAGGCTTTCCATACGGATCTGTTTCGTTTAACTTCAACACCCCTCTGCTTTTGGGTACTAAATTCATTGGTCTTGGTAATAGTCCGTCGTAAAATGAAGAAGGCATTATGTTGGCGTTTTCTCCTGTTATCGGATCTAATATGAATTCACGCCAGCTTGTTAAACTGCTGACTTGATACTGTAAGTCTGGTGCAGTTAAATCTGGATCAGTTTTAACAAATGATATCGAATTTACTGGACCTTTGCCTGATAATGGACCCCTTTTGGGACACATTTCTGCGTATTCTTTAACTGCACAAAGTAATTCTTCGTCTGATACTGCTGTAGAGGTTTTGTTAGGCAGCGCTATTATAATACCATTAAAGGTTACGTGGTCATGTAAGTTATAACCAACTGCTAAATCTTGTATAACAGGGATATTTAGTTCTTTCAAAGCCTTTTTAGGTCCTATTCCAGATAGCATTAGCAATTTTGGAGAGTTGATTGCTCCAGCAGAAATTATAACTTCTTTTTTGGCGTAAACTTGGTATTCTTGACCGTTTTTGGTGTAAACAATGCCGTTTGCATTTTTGTATCTGTCAAATAGTATTTGTGTTGCTTCTGAATTTGTTTTTATGTAAAGATTTGGTCTTTTATCTCGGATAGGTTGTATGAAGGCTATATTCGTTGATACTCTTTCACCATCTAGTGATACCGCTTGTGCTTGCATTGTACCTATTTGTTCAGCGCCATTATAGTCATTCAAAGGTAGTCCCCCTTGATTAAAAGCCTCTGTTAGCATTATAGAAGGTTTATCTATAAATGGATATCTAGACACAAACTGTTCTCCCTTTGCACCGTGATATACACTGTCTAGTGCTTCTATATTCATATTCCTTTCAGATTTTTTGAAAAATGGCAATACCTAAAGAAATTTTGATTATAAAACAGTTGTTTTATAAATATACGTTCATTGTAAATGCGTTAGTCTGATGAAAGATCATTGGCTTCTATACTCACTGGCGTAATTGTTTATACACTCCTTAAAGCTCCTGGATTCGATTTCCATCGAGGCTTCAGCCTAGGTACAACTTACTTGTAGGTAGGCAGATTACTTCTTATAATATATACGACTGCGTCGTCATGCCATCAGGTGAGATTGTAGAGTTAACGGAAGAAGAGAAATGATAAGGAAGTACTTCATTACAAACTCACGTCTCTATAGCTCCATCCAGGATTGCCCATTTTGGCCCATCCATCGTAATCTTCTCTATTGCCCCTTATGTATGCTAAAGAATTGATAGAGCTCGACCCACCCATTGTTTTACCTCTAAAAATATATAAACAATCTACAAAGTTATTGGCATACACAAACAATCAGGAAAGTTAGTCGTCGTCGTCTCAACCAATGGACGTCCACTGCTGCACAAAGGTATCTCTTAATGAATTCCAATGGGCCCGATCTTGCGCCGCTTGTATCCAGCGACCCGCCTGATGTCATCGCTCCACCTGGTGGGGGGTCTGCTGACGCTGCGTTTTCCGGTGCGAGGCCGCCTTTCTAGCACCTTCGGGTCCCAACGTCCATCGGTTCTGCGAACTATATGCCCTGCCCATTGCCACTTCAGCTTTGCAATTCGGTAGGCTACGTCGGTGACTTTAGTTCTCCTACGGATCTCCTCATTTCAGGAAAGTTAGTAAGTTTCTTAAATTTTGAAATACATTGGGCATATAGTATCGCGGATTTGAAGATATTAATACCATTTGTAACATTGTAGAATATTTATTTGTTCTATCATCAATAGTTTCCGCAATGCACGCGCTGACCGATTTTTGTAACAAAAAAATTTTAGGGATCCCTATTTTTATTGGGAAAGTAATATAGCCTATGTCGCTCAGTGAAAATACAGCTTTCTAATGGTGAAAAAAATATACATAAATAGTTTAAAACATACCGAGGCCAATTACATCTTTGTCCAGGATGTGCCAGACAACTTTTACCATTGGGCTCCGTTACGTATCGCCAATCTATATTAGAGCCTAGAAGAGCTGGGGTTAAACCAGGAACTAATGTCACATCAGGCTCTTCTGGACCGGCTTCTAACAGCAGCACCTGAGACACAAAGATTTTTAACCTTTCCCTGTCTCATATACCCGATTACACAGTTACAGTTCAAAAGCGCTACAAAAGCATAGAAGAAAGTTTTTGATTTGATCTGATCGTGTAGATTGTTTGCTGATTTCAGAGCTATAAATGCTGTCACCCAACTATCTCTAGTCTAACAGGTGTAACGCCTAAATTATTTCTTTGTATACCTTCTGTTTAAATGATGATTGTCTTATCTTTACCTTCCAATTTGGGTTCTCTGTCAGTCTGTTTGCAACAACACATCCCGCTGATCCAGCACCGACAACTATAAAGTCATATTCAATGATATCATCTCTTCTTTTAATATCTCTTTCGTTATTATGTGTGTCTTGCTTTCTTATATCCCTAGAACCTCCGTAAAGTTGAACCAAAAGACTAAGGTATACTTGACCAAAACTGGAACACGAGGAAATGGGCGTTTGTGGGGGACAAACCTCACTGAGGTTTAAAGGTTCCCATATCATTTTGACCTGAAATTTAGTAAATTACACCAAATAGATCACAATTCTTCTAAGGCGCTTACAGACTTTTTTATGTTACAACGTAATTGCAATTATGATAGCAGTATTTTAAAGTTTAATTTGTTATAACCCTGTTATATCCCTGATTGAAGAGAGAGAGAGTACACCTTATTGTATACCAAAAACAATACAGGAAATATACACATTAATTTGTCGTAATAACCTTATCGTAAAGTAGAGATTTCTGCCCAAAAACCTTACGGCTAGAAAGTTTTTTTTTTATGAAATAGTGTTGTGAAAGTAAATACAAACACAAACATATATACCTGTTAGCACATACTTCCAAATACATAAATATAAAATAAGGTAGTTCATAAAAAACCTGCTAAGCTACCTCGTTTATTAGCACGCACAAAAGGCATTAAATAAAATCTGTACACAACATTGTACCGCAACGCATATTTTAGAAGTATAACTTCCTTACAGTTTGTTCGCGTTAAGAATGCAGTGAGTCATCATTCTTGCTCCGCCCCTTAACTAGTCAAATCTTTTCAAATTACAGGGTCAAGTTCTCCAGTGACCAGTTTAAAGGGGGTAGGGCTAGAATGGCGACTCACTGCACTCTTAACGCGAACAAACTATAAGCACACTTGTTGCATGCGTGACGAGACTTTGTTAGAAGGGTGGTAACTAGACAATAACCGAAGCCTCTGAAAACAAATAACATAAACGACAAATTTATTAGAAAAACATTGATACTTATCAAATCTATGTCTTACTGATTCACGTTTTGGGTTATTTTCATGCACAAACGGGTTACACAAAGAAGTATGGTTTTCGATATTCAGGGACTAACTGTAGCTAGGCGTTGCACACTCAGGCTCTACCATTCTAACTGGGAACTTGTAAAAACTAAAACTAATATGTAGTAATACATACATGCATAGCATCACGCCTCATTCCCATAGGGGTAGGCAGAGACAACATCCTTCCACTTGCCACGATCCTTGCATATCTCCTTCGCTTCTTTCATTCTCATTAAACCTTTCATACAAGTGCGTCGGTGTAGAGTGCTCTTGACCTGGCCCTTATTTAAAATGTCCTGGTTTTGGTCCAGGAACGTTTGTCTTGGTCTTCCCTTTCCTACTTTCCCATTCGCTCTTTACTCATAAATCATTTTTGTCTGTCTCCTTTCATTCATTCTCTTTACGTGCCGAAACCATCTAAGCATACCTTTCTCAATTTTAGTCACTGCATCTTCTTTTATACCACTATTCTTACTTTGTCCCTCTATTTCAATCCACTCATTCTTCTCAACGTTCTGATCTCTACCGCATTTATTTTACTTTTATGCTTCTTCTGCTATCCCCAACTATCACCACCACTAACACTCCTCCATGCATAGTCAGTCTTTGAGACACCATCTGGCTATTCATAAACGCGTGCTGAGCACCATTTACCATATTCCCTGCATTCACTCTCCTTTCAATATCACTTTCAGATGTTCCATCTTTTGTAAATTCAGATATCAAGTATACTAATTCTTTAACATCTTCAGTAATAACTTTGAAAAATATAGAATACTTAAAAAAATAATATAAATTAGATTTCTAAATTGTTACACTTACGTTTATTCAACGTTTGTGCACTAATCAAACTAATTTTCCGTTGTATTAACAAGAAGTTATTAATTACTTCGCGTGATATAAGTTTGTATCAAAATGTAGAGTTTGGCACGATAGTATACGGTTTCAGGATATTACAGAATGCTGTTGGTCCCAATTCTGATGGTTCGCTAATTTTAGTGACCGGGTTTAGTTTTAGAATTAGTTACAGTAGGTTCTGAGCTTCTTAACAGTTTCTTTTCATTTAAACTAACGAAATCATTTTGTGGTATATTCGTTCCCAATCATTTTGGGTAAAAGAGGTTTAGAAATCTTTTATCTTTACCACTTTGCATTTACCTCTACATAATTGAAATAAGATAATGTTGAAGATTATTTAAACGATAGAAATGTTTGGACTTGATACAAAACTATATTTGAATGAGTAACCTCTGAGTTTATTACCGGTTTCTATTTAGCGGAAACAGCTTTCCGAACCGATGGTTGATTTTTTACTAACTGACGATTCAAAAGAGCTATTTGAACCTATTCAAGGGAAATTCATTTAGACATATTATGTAAAAAATTAAATACTAAAAATGTGGATGTGATATATATTCTATTTACTTGAATATAATCTTAATGAATAACGAAAGCAAAAAGCAGACGAGAAGTTACAAGTTCTCTTTTATTAAAAATATTAAAAATATTATATAAAGAGATTCATTTCACGTTTATAATAACACTAGCAACCCCGACAGACTTCGTTCTGCCAAAAAGATTTGGAATGTGGCAGATTTCAGTTTTACGAATGATTTTCGAAATGTAATTACAGCAGTACTAAATAATATCTTTAGCTCTCACATTTTTGTGGCTATTCAATTTGGTCGGATTGTGACTATTCAATTGATTTTGAACTTCCTGCAGCGATACTAAAGTGCAAATTGACAGTGAGTACTTGTAATTTATTATGTACTTTATTGAATGGCAATAAAGGTTTATTTAATTAAAATAGTTAGAAAACGTATATATGGGAAACGGAAAAGGGCTGTTTTTAGGACTTTTGTCGCCGTAAAAACCATCCTTGGACCTCAAAAAATTTTAAAAAAATTGTCAAAATTGACCCAGTTGTTGAATTATGCGCTTACCAACACATTTTGTGATTCATTTTTATATTATAAATGACTATCCACATAAATTGGAAAAAAAAATGGTAAAGGGTTGAGGGACTTCAAAAAATGAATAGCCTAAAACCTTCTACAATCAATTCCGCGTCAAATGGTCATGGTCTCATGCCAATCGGTCCAATAGTTTTCAAGTTTATCGATAACAAAAAAAAGTTGCATATATATATATACAACGTTATTCGTTTACCTAGTTAGATCCCGAATACCAGCGATAGAGGGCGCTGTGCTAAGGCAGGGAAAAATACTACGAGACCTGTAGCTTGATTCCTGAAGGAGTTATAAAGCCTACAAGATTTTCATGGCAAATGTTCGTGCCAGCCCTAAACACAGCTGACATAAATGAAACGAATAGATAATCCTAAATATATCGGATATGCAAGGATCGTGGCATCAGGAAGGACGTGGTCTCTGCCTCCATATGCGAATGAGGCGTGATGTTATGTGTGTATGTTATATAAAATAAAACAAATCTCAAATCATTTAGTTTTATTTAAAATATCATTCAAGTTTATCGCGTCGTCTCCAGCGTTTTATAACGAAGTCTACACCCCTTTCACCGATCATAATGGTAGGCGCGTTTGTATTTCCACGTACGACAACTGGCATCATGGAAGCATCGATGACTCTTAGACGACCGACCCCATAAACTCTAAGTTTATTATCCAAAACAGCATTTGCATCCCATTTTGGTCCCATTTTACATGTACCAACTGGATGGTACGTGGTAGCAGTGTAAGCTTTCGCTAAACATATGTAGTATTCATCAGTACCCCATTCGTAATGTTTACAATGTGGCATCTTCTCCCGAACAAAATACGCCCCGTTTGTTATAAAAGCCTCCGTATTTTCCAATGACAATAGAAATTTGACACCTTTCAATAAAGGAATTAAGTCTCTATCATCGCCAAAATAATTCGGATACAACAAAGGCTTTCCATACGGATCTGTTTCGTTTAACTTCAACATCCCTCTGCTTTTGGGTACTAAATTCATTGGTCTTGGTAATAGTCCGTTGTAAAATGAAGTAGGCAATATGGCGGCGTTTTCTCCTGTTATCGGATCTAATATGAATTCATGCCAGTTTGTTACACTATTGACTTGATACTGTAAGTCTGGTGCAGTTAAATCTGGCTCAGTTTTAATAAATGATACCGAATTTATTGGACCATTGCCTGATAATGGACCTCTTTTGGGACACATTTCTGCGTATTCTTTAACAGCACAAAGTACTTCTTCATCTGATACTGCTGTAGAGGTTTTGTTAGGCAGCGCTATTATAATACCACTAAAGGTTACATGGTCATGTAAGTTATAACCAACTGCTAAATCTTGTATAACAGGGATATTTAGTTCTTTCAAAGCCTTTTTAGGTCCTATTCCAGATAGCATTAGCAATTTTGGAGAGTTGATTGCTCCAGCAGAAATTATAACTTCTTTTTTGGCGTAAACTTGGTATTCTTGACCGTTTTTGGTGTAAACAATGCCGTTTGCATTTTTGTATCTGTCAAATAGTATTTGTGTTGCTTCTGAATTTGTTTTTATGTAAAGATTTGGTCTTTTATCTCGGATAGGTTGTATGAAGGCTATATTCGTTGATACTCTTTCACCATCTAGTGATACCGCTTGTGCTTGCATTGTACCTATTTGTTCAGCGCCATTATAGTCATTCAAAGGTAGTCCCCCTTGATTAAAAGCCTCTGTTAGCATTATAGAAGGTTTATCTATAAATGGATATCTAGACACAAACTGTTCTCCCTTTGCACCGTGATATACACTGTCTAGTGCTTCTATATTCATATTCCTTTCAGATTTTTTGAAAAATGGCAATACCTAAAGAAATTTTGATTATAAAACAGTTGTTTTATAAATATACGTTCATTGTAAATGCGTTAGTCTGATGAAAGATCATTGGCTTCTATACTCACTGGCGTAATTGTTTATACACTCCTTAAAGCTCCTGGATTCGATTTCCATCGAGGCTTCAGCCTAGGTACAACTTACTTGTAGGTAGGCAGATTACTTCTTATAATATATACGACTGCGTCGTCATGCCATCAGGTGAGATTGTAGAGTTAACGGAAGAAGAGAAATGATAAGGAAGTACTTCATTACAAACTCACGTCTCTATAGCTCCATCCAGGATTGCCCATTTTGGCCCATCCATCGTAATCTTCTCTATTGCCCCTTATGTATGCTAAAGAATTGATAGAGCTCGACCCACCCATTGTTTTACCTCTAAAAATATATAAACAATCTACAAAGTTATTGGCATACACAAACAATCAGGAAAGTTAGTCGTCGTCGTCTCAACCAATGGACGTCCACTGCTGCACAAAGGTATCTCTTAATGAATTCCAATGGGCCCGATCTTGCGCCGCTTGTATCCAGCGACCCGCCTGATGTCATCGCTCCACCTGGTGGGGGGTCTGCTGACGCTGCGTTTTCCGGTGCGAGGCCGCCTTTCTAGCACCTTCGGGTCGCAACGTCCATCGGTTCTGCGAACTATATGCCCTGCCCATTGCCACTTCAGCTTTGCAATTCGGTAGGCTACGTCGGTGACTTTAGTTCTCCTACGGATCTCCTCATTTCAGGAAAGTTAGTAAGTTTCTTAAATTTTGAAATACATTGGACATATAGTATCGCGGATTTGAATATATTAATACCATTTGCAACATTGTAGAATATTTATTTGTTCTATCATCAATAGTTTCCGCAATGCACGCGCTGACCGATTTTTGTGACAAAAAAATTTTAGGGATCCCTATTTTTATTGGGAAAGTAATATAGCCTATGTCGCTCAGTGAAAATACAGCTTTCTAATGGTGAAAAAATATACATAAATAGTTTAAAACATACCGAGGCCAATTACATCTTTGTCCAGGATGTGCCAGACAACTTTTACCATTGGGCTCCGTTACGTATCGCCAATCTATATTAGAGCCTAGGAGAGCTGGGGATAAACCCGGAACTAAAGTCACATCAGGCTCTTCTGGACCGGCTTCTAACAGCAGCACCTAAGACTCAAAGATTTTTAAAATTTCCCTTTCTCATATACCCGATTATACTGTGGATACTTATTAGAATATTGCTATATATTACAGTTCAAAAACGCTACAAAAACATAGAAGAAAGTTTTGATTTGATCTGATCGTTTAGATTGTTTGCCTTTTTGAATAGCCAAAGGGTGTTTCAAAGACTGACTGTGCATGGAGGAGTGTTAGTGGTGGTGAAAGTTGGGTATGGCAGAAGAAGCATAAAAGTAAAATAAATGCGGTAGAGATGAGAGCGTTGAGAAGTATGAGTGGATTTAAATTGATTGACAGAGTAAGAAATAGTGTGATAAGAGAACGTTGTGGTTTAAAAGAAGGTGTAGTGACTAAAATTGAGAAAGGTATGCTTAGATGGTTTAGGCACGTCGAGAGAATGAATGAAAGGAGACTGACAAAAGATTTATGAGTTAAGAGCGAAAGGGAAAGTGGGAAGGGGAAGACCAAGGTGAACTTTCCTGGACCAAATGCAGGAATAAGGGCCACGTCCAGAGTACTCTAAAATGACGATCTTGAATGAAAGGCTTAATTAGCATGAAAGAAGCGAAGGAGATATGCAAGGATAATAGCAAGTGGAAGGACGTGGTCTCTGCCTACCCCGAAAGGAATGAGGCTTGATGGTAAGTATGTATCTTTAGATTTTTTAATATATAGTTAATTGTATCAGTATAATGTGTATATTTTTGGTTTTTATATTGTATTTAATTTCAATTTAAATATTATTCTAATTTTAGTCAAAACAGGAGTTAACCTGATTGAGGAGGATTGGGATTCCGGATTTCTCTTGAATATGTTTCAGCGCACTTTATCCCAAAAACTGTTCAACGTATTAAAAAAAGTTTCGTGTGAAATGCGTAGAGAATTTTATTCTTTAAAACTTTCATAATTAATGTTAATGCGATAGGAGGCAAAGAAAACTTGATAATCTTAATAAAAACATGTTCATCAACAAAACATATCTCCAAGGTGTGTTAGACCATAGATGGGTGACAACATTGATAGCTCTAAAATATTGTGTGTAAAATACCATAAAACATTGTGCAATATTACGAAATGCTATGCAATACGAGGTAGCTTTAACGAACGGACCAATTTTGTGGATATAGTCTTTCTGCCTTGTAGTTGTTTTAAAGGGAATTTGTGCTCTCTTGTATAAATTCAAATAGTGAATTAATTATTCGTAAAGTGCAAGTTGTGTATATATTTAAATATTGGAGAGAATAAAAGTTGTCAGTTAATGTGAGTTGGTGTTTTTAAAATTAGTCAGAAGTGGGATAAGTGTTGCCACGATCTTACTTAATAACTTCCAATATTTCAGAGCAATAAATGTTGTCACCCAACTATCTATAGTCTAACAGGTGTAACGCCTAAATTATTTCTTTGTATACCTTCTGTTTAAATGATAATTGTCTTATCTTTACCTTCCAATTTGGGTTCTCTGTCAATCTGTTTGCAACAACACATCCCGCTGACCCAGCACCGACTACTATAAAGTCATATTCAATGATATCATCTCTTCTTTTAATATCTCTTTCGTTATTATGTGTGTCTTGCTTTCTTATATCCCTAGAACCTCCGTAAAGTTGAACCAAAAGACTAAGGTATACTTGACCAAAACTGGAACACGAGGAAATGGGCGTTTGTGGGGGACAAACCTCACTGAGGTTTAAAGGTTCCCATATCATTTTGACCTGAAATTTAGTAAATTACACCAAATAGATCACAATTCTTCTAAGGTGCTTACAGACTTTTTTATGTTACAACGTAATTGCAATTATGATAGCAGTATTTTAAAGTTTACTTTGTTATAACCCTGTTATATCCCTGATTGAAGAGAGAGAGAGAGTACACCTTATTGTACACCAAAAACAATACAGGAAATATACACATTAATTTGTCGTAATAACCTTATCGTAAAGTAGAGATTTCTGCCCAAAAACCTTACGGCTAGAAAGTTTTTTTTATGAAATAGTGTTGTAAAAGTAAATACAAACACAAACATATATACCTGTTAGCACATACTTCCAAATACATATATATAAAATAAGGTAGTTCATAAAAAAACCTGCTAAGCTACCTCGTTTATTTGCACGCACAAATGGCATTAAATAGTAAGGCTATTATAAAAATGTACCACATCTCTACACAACATTGTACCGGAACGCATATTTTAAAAGTATAACTTCCTTACAGTTTGTTCGCGTTAAGAGTGCAGTGAGTCATCATTCTTGCTCCGCCCCTTAACTAGTCAAATCTTTTTAAATTGCAAGGTCAAGTTCTCAGTGACCAGTTTAAAGAGTGTAGGGCTAGAATAGTGACTCACTGCATTCTTAACGCGAAGAAACTGTAGGCACACTTGTCTTGTTGCATGCGTGACGAGACTTTGTTAGAAGGGTGGTAACTAGACAGTAACCGAAGCCTCTGAAAACAAATAACATAAACGACAAATTTATTAGAAAAACATTTTTTTTTGAACTGTGCTTAGCTGTTAGCCCTACTGGCTTTTACAGCGTAACCGGAAGGAGGACGGGCTCTTATGGAGGCCGCCACATTTCGAGTGCGAGCCCTGAAAAGGGCTCGCTCTCCGGGGAAACGCCGCTCCAAGGGCGTCTCCTGCGAGACCGAGCCTCGGCTTGGAGCGACGTTATCGCTGAAACATCACCTGAAAAGGAAGAATCAGAAGCGCCCCCGGGAACGTGGGTGAAGTCCACGTCCGGGTGACGTCAGAAATCGGGGACCTCGACTCCGCCGGCGGAATCGCTGTGTANAATGCGCTGGTCAGGAGCCACCTAGAAGGAAACGCAGTCATCTGGGCTCCACATGAAGCTAAGTATAGTCTCATGTTGGAGCGAGTCCAGAACAAATTTTGTAGGTACTTGTATATGAAAATGTATGGAGTATACCCCTATTATCCATTGATGTACCCAACACTATTCGTTCTGGGCATGGTAGGGTACAACGAATTGAGAGTTAGGAGGGAGCTCACACTCATTACTTATATTTTCAAAGTCGTAAGAGGTGTAGCGTGTAACGCAGACTTATTAGGCCAGGTAAGTTTGTGGGCTCCAGACGGGTATGTGTGGAGGAGGCGCCGGCCCTCACTGATAGCGGTGCCGATCGGACGCACTAAGCTGCTAGGGGAGGCGCCGCTGACGCGCGCCCTGCGCACCCTCAACCTCGTAGCTGACCGCATTGATATATTTTGCTGCACCCTGAGTGAATTCACAAGTACAGCAATGTGGGTTGTATGTTATAATCCATAGTTATGTTTAATTGGCATTTACACTATCGAATTAGGATTCCTGTAATGGTAGTGTAAGTATTTGGAATAAATAAATAAATAAATAAATAAATATTTAGCTTCTTTACTCCATGGGATGTCCATGTCGTAAAACTTAATAGAAAAACATTGATACTTATCAAATGTATGTCTTACTAATTCACGTTTTGGGTTATTTTCATGTACAAACAACAAATTTCGTGTTAGGTTACACAAAAAAGTATGGTTTTCGATTTTCAGAGACTGACTGCAGCTGGGCTTTGCACACTCAGGCTCTACCATTCTAACTGGGAACTTTTAAACACTAAAACTAATATATCGTAATTACATACATACATGCATAACATTATGCCTCATTCCCATAGGCAGGCAGGCACAACGACCTACCACTTGCCACGATCCTTGCATATCTCCTTCGTTTCTTTCATTCTCATTAAACCTTTCATACAAGTGCGTCGGTTTAGAGTGCTCTTGACCTGGCCCTTATTTAAAATGTCCTGGATTTGGTCCAGGAACGTTTGCCTTGGTCTTCCCCTTCCTACTTTCCCATTCGCTCTTTAGTCATAAATCATTTTTGTCTGTCTCCTTCCATTCATTCTCTCTACGTGCCGAAACCAGATGGTTTCGGCACGTATGGTTTCGGCACGTATGAAAGGTATGCTTAGATAAGCATACCTTTCTCAATTTTAGTCACTGCATCTTCTTTTATACCACTATGCTTACTTTGTCCCTCTATTTCAATCCACTCATTCTCCTCAACGTTCTGATCTCTACCGCATTTATTTTACTTTTATGCTTCTTCTGCTATCCCCAACTTTCACCACCACTAACATTCCTCCACGCAAAGCCAGTCTGGCCCTTTGAGACACCTTCTGCCTAGTCACAAAGGCGTGCAGAGCACCATTTACCTCATTCCCTGCATTCACTCTCCTTTCAATATCACTTTCAGATGTTCCATCTTTTGTAAATTTAGATATCAAGTATACTAATTCTTAAACATCTTTAGTTATAACTCAGTAAAATATGGAATACTTAAAAAATACAATATAAATAAGATTTCTAAATTGTTACACTTACGTTTATTCACCGTTTGTGCACTAATCAAACTAATTTTCCGTTGTATTAACAAGAAGTTGTTAATTACTTCGCGTGATATAAGTTTGTATCAAAATGTAGAGTTTGGCACGATAGTATACTGTTTCAGGATATTACAGAATGCTATTGGTCCCAATTCTGATGGTTCGCTAATTTTAGTGACCGGGTTTAGTTTTAGAATTAGTTACAGTAGGTTCTGAGGTTCTTAACAGTTTCTTTTCATTTAAACTAACGAAATCAACTAGTGGTATATTCGTTCCCAATCATTTTGGGTAAAAGAGGTTTAGAAATCTTTTATCTTTACCACTTTTGCATTTACCTCTACATAATTGAAAGTAGTATGTTAAAAATTCTTTTACAAAATACGTATGATAATGTTGAAGATTATTTAAACGATAGAAATGTTTAGACTTGATACAAAACTATATTTGAATGAGTAACCTCTGAGTTTATTCGTCGTCGTCGTCGTCGTCGTCGTCGTCGCTTCAACCGATGGACGTCCACTGCTGGACATAGGTCTCACGTAATGATGTACACAAGGCCCGATCTTACGCCGCCTGGCTCCAGCGGCTACCGGCGACCCTCTTTATATCATCGATCCACCTTTTCGGGGGTCTGCCTACACTGCGGCGTCCGATGCGGGGTCGCCATTCCTTCAAACTCGAACGTCCATCGGTCCTTCGGACTATGTGCCCCGCCCATTGCCACTTCAGGTTCGCAATTCGTAGAACTATGTCGGTGACTTCGGTTCTACTACGGATCTCTTCATTTCTAATTCGATCACGTAGAGAAACTCCGAGCAATGCCCCCTCCATCGCATGCTGAGTGACATTGAGCTTCCGCATAAGGCCCCTAGTCAGCGACCACGTCTCAAGAACAGTAGGTTATCGCTGGTAACACGCACTGTTCGAAGACTTTGGTCTTCAGGCACTGAGGAATATCGGACGAAAATATCTGGCGTAGTTTCCCGAACGCTGCCCAGCCGAGTTGGATTCGGCGGTTGACCTCCTTCTCGAAATTGGATTTACCTAGCTGGACTATGTGTCTCAGGTATGTGTAGTCGTCAACAATTTCGAGAGCTGAGTTCTCAACGATGATTGGGTGTGGCGGTACATGGATATTAGACATAATTTTCGTCTTATCCATGTTCATTTTTAGGACCACCTGTTGAGAAACTCTGCTGAGGTCAGAGAATCTCTTGGTTTTCTTTTTACGGGCTTTGTTCCCAACCATATGGACAGTTTCTACTAGCCTATCGTTAACCTCATCCACAGATTCGCATTCCTCAAGGCCATCGAAGTGGTTTTGCAGCTTTAGTTGAAAGCCCTCGGGGTCTTGAATTTGGGTACGAGTAGGTCGGAGCGTAGACTTCACCAATCTGTACCGTTCTCGGTATGCGTTGATATTCAATCTGCCTTTTACCATCCGGTGATCGCTCCCAGTTTTCACTTTATTGATCACAGAGACATCATTGAATATGTTCCGTTTCGTAGACAAGATGAAGTCTATCTCATTTCTCGTGGAACCATCGGGACGGAGCCAGGTCCATTTTCGGAGCGGCTGTTTCTTGAAAAAGGAGTTCATCATGTAGAGTCCCTCCCTTTCCATGAAATCAGCGAGCATCTGTCCCCTCTGGTTCCGTTGCCCATAGCCATATTGCCCCACTCTCAACTCTGCCCCACTTCGTTCGCCGAGTTTTGCGTTAAAATCTCCCATCACAACATTGTAGAATGTCCCAGAGGTATGCATGGCCCTGGATATGTCCTCATACATAACCTCTACATCCTCATCCGGATGTGATGATGTGGGTGCGTAAACCTGGATGACCTTCAGCGAATACCGTTTGGTGATTCTGAGTATCAGGTACGCTACCCTGTTGGACACGCTGTTAATTTCTACAATGCTGTTGACGAGGGATTTGTGGACAAGGAATCCGACACCACCTTGAGATTGAACTTCACCTTCCCGGTAGTAAAACAAGTTACCGGATTCGAGGATTATCGTGTCCTCCCCCTCTCTACGGACTTCGGACAATCCTATAATATCCCAGTGTAACTTGTTTACTGCTTCTTCCAG